>SJYQ01001904.1:1196735-1216596 GCA_006410935.1 Redunca redunca | reverse complement strand
AGTTTTTTTTTTTTTTTTTTTTTTTATCTCTGCAGTTAAAAATTGAAGGTGAAGGTGAAGTTGCTCAGTCGTGTCTGACTCTTTGCGACCCCGTGGACTGTAGCCTACCAGGCTTATCCGTCCATGGGATTCTCCAGACAAGAATACTGGAGTGGATTGCCATTTACTTCTCCAGGGGATCTTCCTGACTGAGCGATCGAATCCAGGTCTCCCACATTGGAGGCAGATGCTTTAACCTCTGAGCCACCAGGGAAGCCCCAGTTAAAAATTAGGGCAACCCATTGGGCTTTCCTGGTGGCTCAGATGGTAAAGAATCTGCTTGCAGTGTGGGAGACCTGGACTTGATCCTTGGGTTGGGAAGATCTCCTGGAGAAAGGAATGGCTGCCCACTCCTGTTTTCTTCCCTGGAGAATTCCATGGATGGGCAGAGGATCCTGGTGGGCTATAGTGGGATTGCAGAGAGTTGGACACGATGAGCAAGTAACACTTTTTTAATCCAGTGACCCAAGCATAATCCAGGTATATACGTGTTGAGACGGAGGACAGATCTAGCACCATGTGTGAGTGAGACTAGAGCCCCTTAGGACTCAGGACTCCTGGCGTTCTATCACGCTCACAGGAAAACAACTGTAAATATGGAACTAGTATAAACTAGTATAAAACTAGTATAAACTAGTATAGCCTGAGGCCTAAAGCAGTCACAGAAAAAGATCTGTTAGACTGCATGNAGTTTTTTTTTTTTTTTTTTTTTTTATCTCTGCAGTTAAAAATTGAAGGTGAAGGTGAAGTTGCTCAGTCGTGTCTGACTCTTTGCGACCCCGTGGACTGTAGCCTACCAGGCTTATCCGTCCATGGGATTCTCCAGACAAGAATACTGGAGTGGATTGCCATTTACTTCTCCAGGGGATCTTCCTGACTGAGCGATCGAATCCAGGTCTCCCACATTGGAGGCAGATGCTTTAACCTCTGAGCCACCAGGGAAGCCCCAGTTAAAAATTAGGGCAACCCATTGGGCTTTCCTGGTGGCTCAGATGGTAAAGAATCTGCTTGCAGTGTGGGAGACCTGGACTTGATCCTTGGGTTGGGAAGATCTCCTGGAGAAAGGAATGGCTGCCCACTCCTGTTTTCTTCCCTGGAGAATTCCATGGATGGGCAGAGGATCCTGGTGGGCTATAGTGGGATTGCAGAGAGTTGGACACGATGAGCAAGTAACACTTTTTTAATCCAGTGACCCAAGCATAATCCAGGTATATACGTGTTGAGACGGAGGACAGATCTAGCACCATGTGTGAGTGAGACTAGAGCCCCTTAGGACTCAGGACTCCTGGCGTTCTATCACGCTCACAGGAAAACAACTGTAAATATGGAACTAGTATAAACTAGTATAAAACTAGTATAAACTAGTATAGCCTGAGGCTTAAAGCAGTCACAGAAAAAGATCTGTTAGACTGCATGTGTTCAGAAACAGCAGCAGTAGTGAACTGAATAGATTATCCAGTTCTCTCTTGTTGAAGGGTTGGATTGGCCCACCTGTGAATCAGGAAGACTGGACAAGCTGAGATCAAGGAGGTCACAAAGAAAAGACAGAACCTCCTGCTTAAAAGAATGGTGTGTGCATTTTCAAAAGATTAGCAGAAAAAGGGGAAGAGTTGTAGCTCCCAGTACTTCATAGGATGGTTGCAAGGATTAAACAGATTCATACAGAAACAGACTTACAGACTGAGAGAATAATTTATGGTTACCAGGAGGCAAGGGTGGAGGGAATAGTTAGGGAGTTGGGGATTGAGATGTACACACTGCTATATTTAAAATGGATAACCAAGAAGGACCTACTATATAGCACAGGGAACTCTGCTCAAAACTTTGTAACAACCTAAATGGGAAAAGTATTTGAAAAAGAATAGATACGTGGATATGTAAAGTAAATAAATAAATAAATACCAACAAGAAAAACAAAAAATCTAATCATCATTAGATAACTTTAAATATACTTTATATAATCCATTTGAAGCATGTATTTAAAAGAGTAGATTGAAATAATAATGTATAACATTGAGGCTTTTCTGAAAAATAATACACTTAAGCCAACTGATCAGTTTAGAGATAATAAAATATCATTGTGCTTACCTCAAAACAAACAAGCAAACAAACAAAAAACACTTAGAACCATGCATATGTCAAGTCCTTAATATTGAGAACTTGATTTGGTGAAGTGGCTCATACCAGAAGACATGGAAAAGATCTTTTCTTGGTAGAGAATTACTACCTGGAAACAAAATCATCAGAAGACTACATCATGATCATGAGACAAAAACAAGGTCAAGTTGGTGTTAAGTTTTCTTAATAGATTCTGTATGGATGATAATACCAAAGGAAACATGGTGATGAAGTCCAAGTGGTGAAGTCTTTCGATGCCCTGGGCAGTTTCAACATGAGTGACCTTAACGCTCATTTGTTACTCTGCCTTTTCTCATTTGGGGCTCACCAGCTTTCTCCCACTTTTATGGATCATATTTTTTTCTTAAGTCATGTTAACATAATCAACCATGTTAACATGTTAACATATTCAACCATATATTGTCATACACCTGGGAATACTTCTGTCCCTATGTCTGAAATTTAATCTTAGTGTTATGTAGCATGTGCCCTGATGGGTGTCCTAATACATTCCATTAAAACCATCTCTCCATAGACATTGAGGAAAGAAGATGACAGAGATGAGTTTAGAGGAAAAGCAGTGAAGGATATGTTTCCTGAAGTAGATTTTAGGTCATAAACTCATTGGATAGGCTTGAGGGAAGGCCTTGCCACATGGTATGTCTTATAGGTCTTCCAGCAGAACCACTTTAGGATGAAATTCTTCTGCATTCCTACATCATGCTTCATCTGATCTGGTTGTAGGAACGAACCATTATTTCCTGAGGTCAAAAGAATTTGTAGAAGTGCTCTCAATGTTGTCATCAATCATCCCTAAGAAAATAAGAAGTTATAAGATTATGGGTGGGAGATTGTCTCATTTTAGTAACAAAAAAAGATGTATTTTAAAATCTATAAATCATAATCCCACAGTTTGTCCCTACTAGTATTCTAGAATAGTTAGTCAACATAGCAAGTGACACTAAAACTCAGCATGGATTCAAAGGCTGTGCTTGCTAGTCCCATTGCCTTCTAGATAGCATTGCTGGATCACAAGATGACGTAAGAGGTGCTAAGTATATCTGACGACTTGTCATGAAACCACTGTGGGTAAAATGGGAATGTGGTGACTGGATTATGTCAGAGGGACCCTCAAGTGACTGGTCATTCAAATTCAAACACCAGTAGAGCAAAGAGCAGAGTCTTGTGTCCGCTGCTATGGAACCGCTTAGGTATTCTTTCTTCCAAAGATGAAGAAAATTTCTTCTTAAAACTGTAGATAGAATTGAGTGGAGAGGTCTATCCAACTACCAGTTGGGTAAGTATGGGGTTTGAACACATGTCTACAGGCTGTACATAAAGTTCAAACCAAAAAGATCAAGACAGTGTCTCCTTACTTGGAGTGGTTCTCCGTCAGTCAACTTTTACTGAGATACATTTGGAAAAATGACCTTGAACTCAGTCTATGTGCCTAAAGAGAAAAGTACTATATTACATATTTCAATGATCATTGTTCCCTGTACAAAAAGACCTTAGGGAAGGAAGAATTCCAAAATGGCAGCTACTGCTTGAACAGAATGTAACTGAGACATTGGAAATCTGACAGTAAGTACAGTTGTATGCACTCCTTGCTTCTCCCCTAACACTTGGGGGTCCAGTTATGTATAATAACAAGAAGAAGAATGTTTCTGAATAAAGGCATACTCTATATTATATGCATAATTTTAGAATAAGTGAAACAGTGACATGCTATTTCTATTTAGATTTCTGGGCTCAACACTGGATTCTACTAATGGACATTGACATAAAAGTTAAATATTTTAGCTGCTAACTTATCCTCTTCCCCAGAATTCCAGGTTTTGTCAATATGCGTTCACCTAAGAATCCCAACTGATATAGGAACAGTTGATTAACCATCTTTGGAAAAAGGGCCCTATTCACCCTGATAGAATCCACTGGAAGTGTGCTCTGGTCTTGGTTTTGTGCTTCCTTTCATATAGTATAAGCTCAGTGAGGACAATAATTCCTTGTGCACCTGTACACAAATTCTAGTATGTTATTTATTATGGAATAAAATTTCAATTCTCATTGTTGCCCTGTTGGCAATAAATGTGTGTCCTCCCCCATCCCTTCTCTCTTGGTGTTCTCCAGTTGATTAAAGCAGATTGCTTTTCTTTAGAGAAAAGTTACAAACTCAAAGTATTTCATCTTCTTGGTGAAGCCCAACTATTTTCTTTTAGGTTAGTAAGCAGTCAATGGATCCATACGGCATCTTCTGAAATATCCATAGGATATTATCTATCAACATCAACCTCATTGGTGGGAAGCTACTATTTCCGCACAAGTACTATCATTTAGATAGCTCCTCCTTGTCAGTTTTTTTAAACAAAATGTATTAGAACTGTACTTTAGAGAAATAAAAGAGATTTCTCTCTCCCCTTTATCTTGTAGAAGAAAGCATGATTACACTGATTTCTCCCTTCAGGTTTTTGCCCGGAATAGTGAAAGCTAAAATATTCATTTTGGTATCATTTACCAGAGTTAATTATAACACAATCACTAACCCAAATACCTTAGTTTCCAGCTTCATTTAACTCCATTATAATTACCCTTTACTTTAATCTGCAAAGTCCTTTGCTTTTGAGGGTGGGAGTAACTGGGAGGTACAGTGTAAAAATATTTTAGGTATTAGAAGATGAAATGACCTTTTGTATTACTCACTTTTGAACCATATTTCACTTTTTGGCAGCTAAAAAGTACAAGTTGCCATGGAAATGAACAATGGTATTAAATGTGGGTATGCACTCAATGGTCTCTATCATTCTCCTAAGTAAGCCGAAATGTTTGAGTTAAATGATAGGAAATGCAAGATGCTCTTACACATTATTATGAAAAGATGTGCTATTTTGGATGATATGCTGTAAAATTCGATACTCCATGCAGGGCAGGAAACTCCAGTGGTATAGGATTAGGGAATAATAAAAGATGTTCTATTTATAGATGCTGGAGGAGAATGTGTGGAATAAAAATGTTCTGGAAGTTCAGATTCACACTTAGGCTCAGTAGTTTTATTTTGGACTGTATATTAAGTGCACTTCTTTTTTTTTCCAATGTGTAATATAAATCTCATTACAAGGTACAGATTAAGTACTTAAAAATCTTGAATTTGTGCTTCAACTTGATGGGCAATGAGTCAGAGATTTCAACCTTTATAAATGGAATGTATTAATATGCACGTACAGCTGAATCCCACCTAGATGTCTGGCAAGCAGAGAGATAATACTGAAATTTCAAGATGGGAACTATTAGAGAAATGTGGTGTCTAGAGTTAAATAGCTGGACTCAGAAAACACGAGTTCTGGTCTTGGAATATGAAATTTGACCAGATATTTTTGATTCGCCATCTCCCTTAATTTTTTTTTTTTTTTTAAATGAAAAGTGCTGGTTTTGTGTTCTGGAAAGAAGTGGAAATGTGGGAATGAATTAATTATTTCATAAGCCCCTTGAAGATTCAAAAACAATCACTGAACAAGTGCCCAGAATCTGTAAAAGGTGCAGCCTTCAATCACTCTTCTCACTCTTCCGCATACCAGATCTAAGGGCTGTGGAGTGCTTGGTTCCCCAACTGTTCTCATCATGGGCAAAATTTTGAAAAAAAAATAAAAATAAAAACAGTGCTCAATTTATGTTTTTCACACCTAATGAGGTGAGAAATTCTAGGCAGGCCCCCCAAACATTTTCAGTGTACTGGAATTTGATCTCTGTGAAATTTAGCAGTTTCATCGTGACAGTTTTAGCGGAATTTTGCTTAGTTCTCTCTTGCATTGTTTTAAGCTTATGCTACATTTTCATTGCTGATAACACAGATGGCACCAAAAAGAAGCCAGTGAAATCCTACTTTTTTTTTTTGAAGTACAGAAAAAAGTGAAAATTCACATGAAAAACTCTCAAGTTATTGAAGTACCCTTTAAAAATATAACGTTAGAATAAGAATGTCACAACGTTCCTTAGGACATTTTATTAAAAAATGAAGAGAGGACATAAAATATCTTTGCCATTAAAATATAATGTTTATGGATATCAATCGTAAGTTATGTCTGTAAAGTTTTTAGAGTGGGGGCATTTTCTCAAGACATTGGAAAAATATTTGCCAAATGTGTTTGTGTGTTAATGACGTTTTGCTTTTTTTCCCACATATATATTGGTTAATTCTTCAAAGGTATGTCAGTTCTTTTAGGTCACTAGACATTCAGAGCTGTCATGTTATTACTTTTGTGCAATTAGGTGATAATCTTCACAGGTTTTAATTGATACTAAGGAAGCAACTTAACTCACCAAGAAAAGAAAACTAAGTATACTATTTGATGAATTATCCAGTCATCTTGTCAAGTTTAGATAAGTCGGGAGTGAGGGTGATTGGTAAATCTCTTTTTAAATTGAGAGGAGAAGATAAACTACATACTACCAGCTACCCATTTTTCTTCACAATTGCATTTTCCCATTCCAACAATATCATGCTGCTGCTGCTGCTGCTGCTAAGTCGCCTCAGTCGTGTCCGACTCTCTGCAACCCCATAGACGGCAGCCCACCAGGCTCTGCTGTCCCTGGGATTCTCCAGGCAAGAACACTGGAGTGGGTTGCCATTTCCTTCTCCAATGCATGAAGGTGAAAAGTGAAAGTGAAGTCGCTCAGTTGTGTCTGACTCTTAGATGATTGCAATGACTTTTTAACCAGTCCCTTTGATCACAAGGCTTATTTTCCAAAACTAATGTACATACTGATGTGAGATGTCTTCCTGAAGTACTTCTTTAGTCATTTCTTTGCTCTAAAACAATCAATAGCTCCTTATTGGAGCTATTGTGGAGAATCTCAGGATGCTCCACAATATGTCTTAAGTTTTAGCCTGTCGGTCTCTCAAAATCCACTTAGTGTACTGAACCCTGCTGAAGATAAAACGACTGTGGACCAGGCTGAGTTTGAGAACCAAACTCAGCACTCACTTAGATTACTTACACACTCTGTACCCCATCTGCTGAATGGGGATAACAATAATAGTATCCACCTTCTAGGTCTTTTGTGAAAATGAAATGATCTAAAACAGGTTAATGCCTAGAGTGGTGCCTCGCACACAGGATGAGTTCATTCAGTGTCAGAGATCACTTTTCCTACAGCTGGCCCTGTGACTAAGCTCTTGCTGTCCTTATCTGATGTTTCTCCCTGGTTCTGCATATCCAAAAATCACTCCCCTTCAAGGCCAGAGTCTGATGCTTTGTTGCTGTTGTTCAATTGCTAAGACATGTCTGACTGTGTGACCCCAGGATCTGCAGCATGCCAGACTTTCCTGTTCTTCACTATCTCCCAGAATTGGCTCAAATTCATGGCCATGGATTTAGTGATGCTGTGTAACCAACTGATCCTCTCCAACTGATCAATTCTTCGGTTCTCATCCCTCTTTATAGTCCAACTCTCACATCCATATTGGAAAATCCATATGACTATTGGAAAAACCATAGCTTTGACTAGATGGACCTTTGTTGGTTAAGTGATGTTTTTTCTTTTTAATACGCTGTATAGGTTTGCCATAGCTTTTCTAACAAGGAGCAAGTCTTTTAATTTCTTGGCTGCAATCACCATCCACAGTGATTTTGGAGCTTAAGAAAATAAAATCTGTCACAACTTCTACTTCTCCCCCTTCTATTTGCCATGCAGTGATGGGAGGAGATGCCATGATCTTTGTTTTCTGAGTGTTGAGTTTTAAGCCAGCTTTTTCACTCTCTTCTTTCATGCTCACCAAGAGGCTCTTTGGTTCCTTTTCACTATCTGTTATTAAAGTAGTAACATCTATATATCTGAGGTTGTTGATATTTCTCCTGGCAATCTTGATTCCAGCTTGTGAGTCATCCAGACCAGAATTTTGCATGATTTTGCATATAAGTTAAATTAGCAAGCTGACAATATACAGCCTTGACATACTCCTTCCCCAGTTTTGAACCAGTCAGTTGTTCCATGTGAGAATCTCAGTGATTGTGTGTGTTAGTCACTCAGTTGTGTATGACCCTGTGTGACCCCATGAACTGTAGCCCATCAGGCTCCTCTGTCCATGGAATTCTCCAGGCAAGTATACCGGAGTGGGTTGCCATTCCCTTCTCCAAGGGATCTTCTCAACCCAGGGATCAAACCTGGGTCTCCCATATTGCAGGCAGATTCAAGTGTTGCTTCTTGCTTTATTATGAAGTTTGAATGATGATTAAAACCAAATGTGATGCTCTGAATTACCAAAGCATCTTTCTTTTTAAAGATTTTTTTTTTAATGTGGACCATTTTTAAAGACTTCATTGATTTTGTTGCAATATTGTTTCTGTTCCATGTTTTGGTTTTTTGGCCATGAGGCATGTGGGATCTTAGTTCCCCAACCAGGGACTGAACCCACGCCCCCTGAATTAGAAGGCAAAGTCATAAGCACTGGACTCCCAGGGAAGTCCCCAATGCATGACTTACTCTTATCACAATGCATTTTTTCCTTAGCTTGCCTTATATTCTAGTTAAATGCATGGTGTCTTTATCTTGCCTGTGGGAGACTGAAACCTTTAGGGGCCAAGATGACATTTCATACATTATAACCCTCAATATGTCAAAATAGTAATTATCACAGTAAATATTGAAGGACATCTCATTAATAACTAAGTATTACAATATCTTTCAAAATGGGAAGTTCATGTTAGTATGTGTCTAGATTCCATTTTGTAGCATGAAATTTTAACAAATGTTTCCTGATAGCTCAGATGGTAAAAAAAATCTGCCTGCAATGTAACAGACCTGGGTTTGATCCCTGCGTTGGGAAGTTTCCCTGGAGAAGGAAATGGCAACTCACTCCAGTATTTTTGCCTTGAGAATTCCATGGACAGAAGAGCCTGGTGGGCTACACTCCATGGAGTTTCAAAGAATTGGACATGACTGAGTGACTAACACTAACTAAATAAAAGTTCTCTAATAGATGGTTTGTTAGCATTAGTTTCCCCTGGGTTTAATGAAACAAAACTAGGATAATTTCTTTTGAGAAAAAGTTATATTTTTCTTTATGGTAGAGTATACATTTTGTGTTACATGCTACTGTGTAATGGTCTTAGATATTTAAATTTAATTCTTAGAGTTTTTAAAGTGCAAGGCTTGATATTTTATTTTTCTCCTCATGGGATCATCTATTAATACCTGCATGCATAGGGAAAGTTATTCAAAATTCACACGATGGTATTGGCCCACTGAGATCTCTTCAGATTTCTATAGATCTTATCCCTCTTTCTTCTTTCTATTCACCCATTTTCCAAGCATAACTTAATGCTTGAATTCTAGGTTTCAAGAAAATATGGAGAAGTATATTTATAAAATCCAGATATTTTTCATCCGAATTTCAGCCAAGAAGCAACTTATCATGCCACTGAAGCAAGATATGTCACTATGGAATTTGATTTATTACATGCTTCAGTTCTTAATGGAACAGAATAAGGCAATCTACCATGATTGTTGCTTCAAGCATAAGGTTAGGGAAGAAGTAATGCAAACAACCTCAAAATGGGGATTATGGAACCTGTCTGCTTCTCTCCAGGCTTCTGGCTGACACCCACCTTGGATCCTCGGGTCACCCTCAGTCAGATCATCTCCATCATCAGCCTCCTCGTATGACATCTGAACAAGCTGAAAAATTATTTTTTTTTAAATTGGAAAAATGAGTGGTTCTCCTGCATCCTCTGTGGAAAATTTGGAAGACTACTTTGTAAATATGAGAAATTCATGAGGCTCAAGTGATTTATATCCTCCTTCAAGAGAATAGGGACTGAGGTAACAGAGAACCTTCTTATAACTCATGCAACTCATTGCAAGGTCAGTAGCCAATAAAGACATCACCATTCATGATTAATTGTGGACGGGTCCACCCATTTGATTCCTTTTATCCCAGAGTCCTAGATAAATGCCATGATCAGGCCTTCCGTGTTCCAGCTTTGTCCTTCTTAGGTACCTAGCAAGACATAGCAAGGGAGGAAAAGTAAAGAAAAAATGTTAAGCTGGTAAAATTTCATCTTAGAAGTAAAATACCACCTATACTGAAGAGATGTTTTTGCAGGATAAGAAATAAAAAAGAACTATTTGACTGAGGTGAGTGTTATCTTAATATGCTTGGCAACATAATTTACAGGTTTCTGCATTTCACTTTGTATCTTAAAGATATCTAGTTCATTGCTTTTTTAGTAAATGAAAAATAAATTTGGATTTTTGTGGGTAAACAGTGACTCAGACTTCTTCTCTGATGATATTTAACTATATTCACAGAGATAATCACTCACTGGTAACAGTTTCTAAGGTCACATTCATAGATGGTCATTCTTACTTGTTTCCATAAACCGACTGATAAACTCAAATACATATTACAAGCCCTTTTATTATCTCATGTTCATTTGGAACTTACTATGTATTTTACACAGGATTCTAATTTCCTCCCCCTACCTTGTGTTTGCAAAAGCAGGCTTACACAATGCTTATGTTCTCTATATACCACACCAGCCTTATCCACAGTGTAGAAGATAAAGATTAGTAACATTGCCAAGTGTTTGTAGGAGACTGCTCAGTTCTCAAAATAATCTCATATTTTTTGATACATGAAGTAATCCTATAAGACAAACATAGTATATCACCATTTTAACTCCAGTTTGCAGATGAGAAATGAGGTATAAAAAATCAGATTATTAGCCCTTAATAAGTATCAAAGCCAAAATGTATAAGAAATATACCTGGAATTCATATTTCTTTTTCTCTGAACCTGGTCCCCAAATCTGTTTAATCTTTAACAAGCATTAACTATGTTCGAAAGTGCAATGTGCAGAGCTGAAGGAAGCATGCTGAAAATGCAGGGTTTGGCCACTGCATTTCAGAAATGGCACTTGTAGAGGAGAGGGAAAATGTTACTATGCTACTTTAAAAAACAATTCTGCCCCTAAATGTGCGTGTGTGCTAAGTCACTTCAGTCATGTCTGACTCTTTGTGACCCCATGGAGTAGCCCTCAAGGCTCCTCTGTCCATGGAGATTCTCCAGGCAAGAATACCTGAGTGGCTTGCCATGCCCTCCTCCAGGGTGTTTTCCAGACCTAGGGATGCAACCCATGTCTCTTACATCTATCTGCATTGACAGACAGGTTCTTTACCACTCACGCCACTTGGGAATGTGATTTGTTTCCAGTGTAAATGGCTTTAATCAGAAAGTAAGGCTTCCAGGGTAGGGTTTCAATGGAAACTCCAAAACAAAAAGATAACCAGACTTCTCTGTGTTAGAAATGAATGTGAATTTCAGGGTGAAAGGGCAAAGAGTAAAGGAAGGAAGAGAGGAGTGAAGGAAAAAGTTTTCTATGCCAGAATCAGGATAGCTACAAAGGATACAGGCTGAGCGACTTCACTTTCACTTTTCACTTTCATGCATTGGAGAAGGAAATGGCAACCCACCCCAGTGTTCTTGCCTCCCAGGGACGGGGGAGCCGGATGGGCTGCCGTCTATGGGGTCACACAGAGTCGGAAACGACTGAAGCGACTTAGCAGCAGCAGCAGTGAAATTATTCCAAGAGAAGGTATTTGCATATGGTTCTGAAATAGAATTCTCAGTTGAATCCCCAACCGGCAGTAAAATTTTCTATACTCATATGATTTTCATATGTATATCCCCCTACCCTTGAAATCAGGAAAAGGGTCTGGGTTTCACAAATGGGTTTGTGAATAGTGTGTATAAACTGGAGGAGGTGAGACAAGAAAAGAAAAACACCAATACAGTATACTAACGCATATATATGGAATTTAGAAAGATAGGGATGATGACCCTGTATGGGAGACAACAAAAAAGACTCAGATCTATAGAGTGAACTGTTGGACTCTGGGGGCGAGAGAGAGGGAGAGGGTGGGATGAGATGAGNGCATATATATGGAATTTAGAAAGATGGGGATGATGACCCTGTATGCGAGACAACAAAAGAGACTCAGATCTATAGAGCGGACTGTTGGACTCTGGGGGAGAGAGAGAGGGAGAGGGTGGGAAGAGATGGGAGAATGGCATCGAAACATGTATACTATCATGCAAGAAACAAATCGCCAGTCGATGGCCGATGCAGGATGCAGGATGCAGGATGCTTGGGCTGGTGCGAGGAGAGGACCCAGAGAGATGGTATGGGGTGGGAGGTGGGAGGGGATTCATGTTTGGGAACGCATGTACACTCGTGGTGAATTCATGTCAATGTTTGGCAAAACCAATACAGTAATGTAAAATAAACGAAAGTTAAAATAAAAATTAAAAAAAAAAAAGAGCCTGAGAGGGGATATAACACCAGATAATTTGTTGTTGCTCTTTAGTAGCTCAGTCGTGTCTGACTCTTTTTTGTGACTCCATGCACTGTAGCCCACCAGGTTCCTCTGTCCGTGTGATTTCCCAGGCAAGAATGCTGGAGTGGATAGGCATTTCCTTCTCCAGTGGATCTTCCCCGTCTAAGGATTGAACCTGTATCTTCTGCATTGGTAGTCAGGTTCTTTATCACCGAGTCACCTGGAAAGCCCAAAACTAAATAACAGTGATTGTCAAAATGAAAACAGTTGGGAATTTTCAGAGAATTTGGGAAAGGTTAAGCTTTTTAGAAGAAAAGGTAAGCTCTTAGGAGACCAAGCACAAAATTACAGTGAAGTGATTCAACTTGCTCATTCTGCATCACCTCAGTTTACTTCTGTTAACTTGCTTACTGTCTGTACTTTGATTTTTCCCCCCAAAGTCTCCCTTGTATTCTAGTAGTTCCTTCTAGTGGTTAACAATATAATTATGATGTCAACGAAACTGTGAAAACTCGTATCGAATTCAGGAAAGGTGAGAAAAGAAGCCTAACTCCTCCAAAAACTGTTTACTTAATGATGGAAAGATGGAAAGGAAGAAAGTTCTGACAAAAGAACAGTCTCTGGATAGGCTCTCAGTGCCTCTTTGTTCTCTGACGGTCAAGGTGAATTTAGAACTCGAAGTTTCTTGGACCTGTGAATGTTGAAAGTTATCCTTTCCCATGATTCCTGAGAATTTTCCAAGAGTTGTGCTTGCAAGCTTTTAGAAAAAATTACTTTTCTTGAAGTTTAGTTGATATACAATGTTGTATTAGTTTTAGGTATACAGCAAAGTGGTTCAGTTATATATATATATACGTATATGGGTATACATGTATATTCAGTTATTATATATGTGTATATACACATATATATTGTTATTGTTGTTCAGTCATTTCCAGCTGCGACTCCATGGACTGCAGCATGCCAGGCCTCTGTGTGTGTATGTGTATGTGTGTGTGTGTGTATACACTTTTCAAATTTTTTTCCCTTGTAGATTATTTTAAAATATTAAATATAGTTCCTTGTGCTATAGAGTAAGTCTTGGTTAGTTATCTATCTGTTAATCCCAAACTCCAAATTTATCCCTCCCCCCACCCCATTTCCCCTTTGGTAATCATAAGTTTGTTTTCTATGTTTGTGGGTCTATTTCTGTTTTGTATATAAGTTTATTTGTATCATTTTTATATTCCACATATACATGATATCATATGATATTTATCTTTCTCTGTCTTGCTAATTTCACTTAGTATGATAATCTCTAGGTCCATCATGTTGCCTTGCAAGCTTTTTGTCTTCCTGCTCCCCTGTGCTTGAGAATCAAATCCTTTTAGCAGAACTCACACTCACACACACATGCATATCCACTCAACATTTTTTTTGTGTGATTGACCTTGGGACTTCGTAAGAATTGTCATAATGTACAAACCTTCTTCCTTTTCTTTATTTCTAGTCTCTTCCTATCCCCTCCACTGTTTTTCCCCCTTTCAGCCTCAAAAATAGAAAAACTCTCTCCACATCTCATATAACTTAAACATACCTTGTGTAGTTCAGTCAGTAAAGCATCTGCCTGCAATGCAGGAGACCCTGGTTTGATTCCTGGGCTCTGAAGATCCCCTGGAGAAGGAAATGGCAACCCACTCCAGCATTCTTGCCTGGAGAATCCCATGGACAGAGGGAGCCTGTCGGGCTACAGTACATGAGGTCCCAAGAGTTGGACACGACTTGGTAACTAAACCACCACCAGGTATATCCATTGACTCCAGATTTATCTAATATGTATATAGAGAAGATAATTTAATTAAATGCTTTATTTGAAAAAATAGTAGATTAACACATCTGTGCTTTCAGGGGTTATCTGGCTAATAGAAATCCTGTTTTAGAAATCTTTGAATCCAAATAAACTCAAATAATGGAAACAGCATTTTCTCTTTCCTGTTTTCACCTTTCTATTTCATCTGCTATTTCACTTTGGTACCAAATTGCTCTTCAAAAAAATCTTAAGCCTATTTCAAATTCTCACTAATTTCAAGTGATAACTAAAATCATTGGTTATAGATCTAGTGTCAAATAAGTCTTTATCTCTTCCTGTGGGCGGCTATCTTCTTGACTGATGTAAGTGAAAGAAAGAACTGCATTTCTTTTTTCTCGTTGAAAATGGACAATTTAGCCACCACATGTCTGCCAATGTACCTCCATATGAGATGTAATTATATGTGAAATAATAACCTTGCTGCCAAATAGTTTTCAGTGCTTTGCTTTATATGAGAAACAATACATTTTTCGTTCCAAAAGGCAATAAGATAATGACATTCAAGTCAATCTCTTGCTGCTTTTACTTTCTTACTAAGTTTTAAGTCTCTCGCTCATCCCTCTCTAGTTTTCAATATGTTAAGATGACAATCTCTTATTATAATTAAGATAGCATAGCCTTTGGTTAATTTTCAGCTTAATTTTTTTCTCTGAAAATGTATGTATTAAAAAAGTCTATTCTCAATTTATGATAACAGGTTTTAGAAAACACTTCTCTCATATAAATCATCATCTATTGGGAAGTGTTAGGAATTTATAATATACTATTTTCACTCATTTATATTAGTGAATTAAAAGCCTGTTCAAATATAAAAGGAGTCAAGCAAAAGTCAGTAATAATAACCAATATTTATTTAGCACTAACCATAGATCAGTTTTCATGCTAAGCACGCTGCTGCTGCTACTGTTGCTGCTGCTGCTAAGTCACTTCAGTCGTGTCTGACTCTGTGTGACCCCATAGATGGCAGCCCACCAGGCTCCCCCGTCCCTGGGATTCTCCAAGCAAGAACACTGGAGCGGGTTGCCATTTCCTTCTCTAATGCATGAAAGTGAAAAGTGAAAGTGAAGTCGCTCAGTCGTTTCCGACCCTCAACGACCCCATGGACTGCAGCCTACCAGGCTCCTCCATCCATGGGATTTTCCAGGCAAGAGTACTGGAGTGGGGTGCCATATTGCCTTCTCTGGCTAAGCATGCTAAGAACTTTAAATGCAGTCTCTCACTTGTTCCCTTCAAAACACCTATAAAGTAGTTGCTGCTGCTAAGTCGCGTCAGTCCTGTTCAACTCTGTGGGACCCCATAGACGGAAGCCCACCAGGCTCCTCTGTCCCTGGGATTCTCCAGGCAAGAACACTGGAGTGAGTTGCCATTTCCTTCTCCAATGCATGAAAGTGAAAAGTGAAAGTGAAGTTGCTCCGTCGTGTCCGACTCTTAGCGACCCCATGGACTGCAGCCTATGAGGCTCCTCCGTCCATGGGATTTTCCAGGCAAGAGTACTGGAGTGGGGTGCCATTGCCTTTTACTACCTTCTAATTTCCATTTTACATGAGCTAAGTTGAATTTTTTATACAGAATTGTTTTATTTTTCCTGCTTCTCAAGAAATCAACCAACCTCTGTATCCAAGGCTGAGGATATTTGCCGTTATAGGTGAAAGCAAAGTTGTCAGACACAAAGACCTTTCTCTCGTCTCTTAATTTTAATATCCCAGACTCTCTGAGGTAGAAGGATTGCAAGAAAGGGTGTACTAACATTTTAAGAAGGGCAAAATAGGGGAGAATGGAAGGCGCAGAAACAGCAGAAACTTAAGGACTGGAAAATGAAAACATCAACAGAGACCAGCTGTGTTAGTGACTAATTGCTGTTAAAACTAACCTCAATGCTCTGCTGATCAATTATCTGTTGATCGGAAATTCAAGAGCATCCTAGCTGGGTAGCTCCGGCTCAGGATCACTTATGATGTTGCAGCCAAGATGTTGTCCAAAACTGCAGCATCTGAAGACTTGAATAGAGCTGGGAGATCTATTTCTAAGATAGTTCCTTCCTAATTGCTGCTGGCTATTGGCCAAAGTCTGACTATTGTGTGGATCACAATAAACTGTGGAAAATTCTGAAAGAGATGGGAATACCAGACCACCTGACCTGCCTCTTGAGAAATCTGTATGCAGGTCAGGAAGCAACAGTTAGAACTGGACATGGAACAACAGACTGCTTCCAAATAGGAAAAGGAGTATGTCAAGATTGTATATTGTCACCCTGCTTATTTAACTTATATGCAGAGTACATCATGAGAAACTCTGGGCTGGGAGAAGCTCAAGCTGGAATCAAGATTGCTGGGAGAAATATCAATAATCTCAGATAAGCAGATGACATCACCCTTATGGCAGAAAGTGACGAGGAACTAAAAAGCCTCTTGATGAAAGTGAAAGTGGAGAGTGAAAAAGTTGGCTTAAAGGTCAGCATTCAGAAAACAAAGATCATGGCATCTGGTCCCATCACTTCATGGGAAATAAATGGGGAAACAGTAGAAACAGTGTCAGACTTTATTTTGGGGGGTCTAAAATCACTGGAGATGGTGGCTGCAGCCATGAAATTAAAAGACACTTACTCCTTGGAAGGAAAGTTATGACCAACCTAGATAGCATATTCAAAAGCAGAGATATTGCTTTGCCAACAAAGGTCCGTCTAGTCAAGGCTATGGTTTTTCCAGTGGTCATGTATGGATGTGAGAGTTGGACTATGAAGAAAGCTGAGCACTGAAGAATTGATGCTTTTGAACTGTGGTGCTGGAGAAGACTCTTGAGAGTCCCTTGGACTGCAGGGAGATCCAACCAGTCCATCCTAAAGGAGATCAGTCCTGGGTGTTCATTGGAAGATGGTGAAGCTGAAACTCCAATACTTTGGCCACCTCATGTGAAGAGTTGACTCACTGGAAAAGACCCTGATGCTGGGAAGGATTGGGGGCAGGAGAAGGGGATGACAGAGTATGAGATGGCTGGATGGCATCACCGACTCGATGGGCATTAGTTTGAGTGAACTCTGAGAGTTGGACAGGGAGGCCTGGCATGCTGCAATTCATGGGGTTGCAAAGAGCTGGACATGACTGAGTAACTGAACTGAATTGATGGCTTTAAAGCCCTGCTTTAAAATCTTTGTATAACTACTGTTGATACCAATTGCAAGTAATGATTTTCATTAATTTTGCATTATGACCATTAAGCTTTCCTTCTACTACAGTTTAAATTCTTTCATTCTGACCTCAGGTGAAATATAGTATAACCTGCAAACTACTGTACTTCATTCTTTAAAAAAAACCTTTTATTTTATGTTGGAGTATAGGCAATTAACAGGTTGTGATAGTTGCAGACAGACAGCAAAGGGACTCAGCCATACATACACATGCATGCATGCTCAGTTGCTTCAGCTGTATTTGACTTTGCAGTCCCAATGGACTGCCTGGCTCCTCTGTCCATGAGATTCTCCAGGCAAGAATACTGGAGTGGATTGACATGCCCACCTCCAGGGGATCTTCTTGATCAAGGGATTGAACCCACTTCTCCTGTGTCTCCTTCACTGCAGGCAGGTGTGGTTGGGGAAGCCCAACCACACATATACATGTATCCATTCTCCCCCAAACTCTGCTCCCATCCAGTCTGCCATATAACATTGTGTAGAGTTCCTTATGCTATACAGTAGGTCATTGCTGTTTATCCATCTTAAATATAGCAGTGTGCACATGTCAGTCCCAACCCCTCTATCTCTTCATTCCATGCCACCCCCCGCCCCACCACCCTACCCCAGCAACCGTAGATTCATTCTCTAAGTCTGTGAATCTGTTTCTATTTTGTAAATAAGTTCATTTATATCATTTCTTTTTAGATTCTGCATATAAAGGATATCATTCTACATTTCTCCTTCTCTATCTGACTTACTTCACTCAATATGACAATCCCTAGGTCTGTCTATCCATGTTGTTGCAAATGGCATTATTTCCTTCTTTTTAATGATTGAATGTATATGTACCACATTTTCTTTATCCATTCCTCCATCAATGTATATTTAGGTGCTTCCATATCTTGGCTATTGTAAACAGTGCTGCAATGAACATTAGGGTGCATGCATCATTTTGGACCATGTTTTCTCCCGGGTATATGTCTAAGAGTGAGATTGCAGTGTCATATGGTAGTTCCATTTTTAGTTTTTAATGAAACTTCCATACTGTTGTCCTTAGTGGCTGTACTGATTTATATTCCCACCAACAGGGAAGGAGGGTTCCATTCTCTGCACTCCCTTTCTAGCCTTTACTGTTTGTGAATGTTTTGATGGTAGCCATTCTGACTGGTGTGAGGTGATATATTATTGTAGTTTTTATTTCCATTTATCTAGGAAGTGGAAACCCACTCCAGTATCCTTGCCTGGAAAACTCCATGGACAGAGGAGCCTGGTGGGCTACAATCCATGAGGTCGCAAAGGGCTGGACATGACAGAGCACACCACACCACCACCACGATAACTAGTGGTGATGCCTCTTGGCCATCTGTGTGTCTTCTTTGGAGAAATGTCTGTTAGGTATTCTGCTCATTTTTTGATTGGCTTGTTTGTTTTGATAATGTTGAACCTCATGAGCTGTTTATAAATTTTGAAGACTAATCCCTTGTGGATCACATCATTTGCAAATATTTTCTCTCAGTCTGTGGGTTGTCCTTTTGTTTGGATTGTTTCCTTTTTGCAAAAGCTTTTGAATTTAAGTAGGTTCCCATGTGCTCATTTTTGTTTTTATTTCCATTACTCTGGAAGATGGATTGAAAAAGATATTGCTGTGATTTGTCAGAGAGTGTTCTGCTTATGTTTTCCTCTAGGAATTTTATGATGTCTGGTCTCACATTTAGGTCTTTAATATTTATTGTCTTAAAGGAATTCTTGGTTTGAGTTGGAGTTCCACAGACCTAATAATCATGAATTAATTAATTAATTAATTAATGATTTTGATGATGTTTATACTGATCCCGCAGTTCTTGGAGCATAGCATATCTCAAGATAGATGATCCAAGAACTTCCTTGGTAGTCCAGTGGTTAAGACTCCAGGTTTCTAATGCAGGGGAACGAGTTCAATCCCTGGTCAGGGAACTAAGATCCCATATGCCACATAGTGTGGCCAAAAATTTTTTTTTAATTAAAGAAAAGATAGGTGATCTAGATATGTGCTGCATAGGGAAGTTGTTGGAAAGTAGTCTTAGGGCAAACAGAACAAATAAGTTTGAGACAGGTTGTGGAAAATTCTGTAATTAATAAATTTATTTAAATACACTTAATCCAGAATATTCTAAATGGTTTTTCTAAGTTATCTGACCTGAAATATATTTTTAAAAAATTTGATTAGTATCTATGGAACACTAGTTTTTGAGGGGATAGTAGGGTCTTTAGAAAAGCAAGTAGGAAATATTTTTGTGAAGATTTATTAATTTATGTTTTGATAGCCAGAACTTAGTATTTTTGATATATAAAAAGAACATCAAAGAGTAATTCTT
>SJYQ01001904.1:1174205-1187034 GCA_006410935.1 Redunca redunca | reverse complement strand
TTACTCCATTGAAGAAAAGTTATGACCAACCTAGAAAGCATATTGAAAAACAGAGACATTACTTTGCCGACTAAGGTCTGTCTAGTCAAGGCTATGGTTTTTCCAGTGGTCATGTATGGATGTGAGAGTTGGACTGTGAAGAAGGCTGAGCGCCGAAGAATTGATGCTTTTGAACTGTGGTGTTGGAGAAGACTCTTGAGAGTCCCTGGACTTCAAGGAGATCCAACCAGTCCATTCTGAAGGAGATCAGCCCTGGGATTTCTTTGGAAGGAATGATGCTAAAGCTGAAACTCCAGTCCTTTGGCCACCTCATGGGAAGGGTTGACTCACTGGAAAAGACTCTGATGATGGGAGGGATTGGGGGCAGGAGGAGAAGGGGATGACAGAGGATGAGATGACTGGATGGCATCACTGACTTGATGGATGTGAGTCTGAGTGAACTCTGGGAGTTGGTGAAGGACAGGGAGGCCTGGCGTGCTGCGATTCATAGAGTTGCAAAGAGTCAGACACAACTGATCGACTGAACTGAACTGAACTGATTTAAGGTTTGGTCTTTCTAATACTTTGAGGAATTCTCCAAGAGTCATCTCATTAGAATAAAAGACACTTTTATCATCCAGGAAATTCCAGGGGATTTATAAGGTCATTGTCAAAGATCAAATATTAAGATAAAAGATGCTTGGTACTCTTATCACTTAGAAGATTATAAGAATTTTAGGGACTCTGTGTCAGGAACCAGGGGGCAGAGAGTACAATTCATTATTGCTATTATTTCACAGCTCTACTGGTTCATTATGTTTATGACTCAGCAATTTGACTCTTATCTAAGTGCCCTTCCTAATCTTCTGCACCAGGTTATATGTATAAGAATATTGATAACAAAGTTTTCTGTAATAACAAAAAAATGGAAATCGTGATGAGGGCCAACACTGAAATTGATAATCATTTCTTTATTTTGTATTCCAGTGACAGTGAATGAATGAGATCTATGAATATCACCATGCAAGAATCTCTCAAGCATAATGATGAGTGAAAACAAAACAAGCTTTAAGAATTCATTTGTGACAACCACCAATCTTTCTTTCTACTACAGATGGTCTTTATTGCTTTTTCTTGACTGATTAGCCCAGCTAGAACCTCTGGTACAATGTTGAAAAAAAGTGAAAAGAGGAAAAGCCTTATCTTATTCCTCATCTTGGGAAAGCCTTCAGTCTTTGGTATGTTGTGCTTCACTTGATTCATCTAAAAGTATTTTGTAAATTTCCCTTGTAATGTTTTCTTTCGTCTATGCATTATTTAAGAGTATGCTGTGTATATATATAACATATAACATATATATATTTTTTTCTGTTACTGATTTAAAGCTTTACTCCATTGCAGTTTGAAAAGATACTTTGGAGTATTGATGCTCTTTAAATTTATTGAGACTTGCTTTGCAACCCAACATATTCTCCAGTATGGAGAATGTTCCATGGACACTTGAGTTTCATGTGTATTCTGCTGTTGCTGAGCAATATGTCCCATAGATCACTGGCAGGTCTGTTTCTTTTAATGGAGAAAAGCAACTACATTTATGTACTGACAGTTATGACACAGTGAGATAAACAACTGAAAAATAAAAATGAGGGTGGGGCATAAAATACTCATGGATTTGGGAAATGTAAACTACAGTTCAGATGGAAGCATTCCCTTGTAGAAGAGATGAAAGTGAAAGTGTTAGTCGCTCAGTTGTGTCCGACTGGACTATAGCCTACCAGGCTTCTCTATCCATGGAATTCTCCAGGCAAGAATACTGAAGTAGGTTGCCATATCCTTCTCCAGGGGATCTTCCCAGTCTAGGGATCAAACCTGGGTTTGATCAAACGCTGGAGGCAGATTCTTTACAATCTGAGCCACCAGGGAACTCATGGCTTTTCCATTCTATAATGGAAGGAAATAAGTGGTAATGGACTTAAAATTATCTAACTGTTAGCTTGTACGAATAGAAAGTTCAGTCCATGCATAGCTATTTCACTGCCCTTTAAAGATGTCAAAAATAAAATATATGATAAAATTGAAAAGCTTTCTGAAATTTATAGCTTTGAAAATATTTGCTATGCTAGAAATTACAGCAGACTACAGACAGATACTTAACTGGAAGTAATAAATAGTACCCTTTTTGTACCTTACAAATCTAATAGAGTTGAAGGAGGAAATGGCAACCCACTCCAGTATTCTTGCCTGGAAAACCCAATGATCAGAAGATCCTGGTGGGCTACAGTCCATGGAGTCACAAAAAGTCAGACATGACTTAGCAACTAAAAAGCAACAAAGTCAACAAAAAACCTTGTTTCCTTTGGAATCCTGACTCTATAATTACAGTCACTAAAATCCACCTCCAATGCAGGATATGCAGGTTCAATCCGTGAGTCAGGAAGATCCCCTGGAAAAGTAAATGGCAACCCATGCTAGCGTTTTTCCCTGGAAAATCCTATGGACAGAGGAGCCTGGCTGGCTATAGTCCATGGAGTCGGGAAAAGTCGGACGTGACTTAGCAATGAAACAACAACAATCGATGGAATGATTCTCAGATTATTTTTGAGGAGAGGTGGTAAGTAATTTCATTTTAGTAACCATATATCAGTTAGCTCAAGCTGTCCTGAATGTTTTCCATCTTTCAGGTAATTTCTTGGATAATTTCAGATAACTCAGATAATTTCTTGGAAACTCAAATGAGGCTTCTCTTTCCTACATATCGTCCCTGGTGCTCAATGATTGTAGAAGCAGCGCTCTCAGAGGCTACCTCTTGTCTTTGACTTCTCCAGTTGGTGCCATTTGTCCCAAGTGTATGCATGAGTTTCTGTTTTAACGAGCTCCCCTCTCCAGTGATCACAGGCTTCCCCTGTGGTTCAGCAGTACAGAAACCACCTGCAATGCTGGAGACACACCTGCAATCACTGAGTTGGGAAGATCATTGGAAGGAGGAAATGGCAACCCACTCCAGTAGTCTTGCCTGGAGAATCCCATGGACAGAGGAACCTGGCAGCCTACAGTCCTTGGGGGTCACAAAGAGTCAGACGTGACTGAGAGAATGAGCACACACAACACACCCAATGACTGAAGTTTGATATTTACCAAAGTATTAAGAGGAACTTGGGGAAAAATATGAATATATATACAAAGTAATTTACACCTATTATTCAAAATGTTGATTTTTTTTTAGGATGAGCTCCAACCCAGTCCAAACCTGACCTGAAATTTCTGCCTAACACCTCGAATTTCTTCACGGAATATGGAGAATGGCTTAAACTTTAGAATCTTTAGATGGTTTCCCATCTTGGAATCCAGACCCCAGAAATCAAAAGAAATCTCTTCCTTTCCTGCTCAGGGCCCACCTCATAGTACTACCCCCAAGATAATTTTCAGGGGAACATCCATATTTGTCCATTTCACTTCTTACATTTGATTGTGTAGCATTTTTAAGATAGAGCATTGCTCCCTTGTCGTTTTTTTTTAGACCTTATTCTTTAAACAAGTTACATACTTTCAAATGCGTTCTAAAATAGTCCAATGTGTAAAGATCATATTTACACCTTTCCAAATTTCAAGATTATATTGTTATAGGTAAACTTATGAGAAAGGGATAAGGAAGGATCATCAGAAAAATAGATTAAATGTGTGAATGAGGTGCTATGAAGTTTCAAACTTTCTTTTGAAGTCAGTGAAGAAATATTATAGTGATAAAATTTGAGGTTATTAACTCAATTTTGATGGCACTGTTATATAAGAAAGATGGAAATATGTGCATTAATTTTTTAATTTTTTGCGTTATTTTCTCTCTTGCCTTTAGACTCAGAAATATAAACAACAGCATTAACAAAGATTTTCTGGCTTAGCTGAGAAAAGTTATCCATATGAGTATTATCCTCTGAGATACATAATACTGAGCTAACTATTGGAAGAATGAAGATGTGGAACATATAAAATTCCATAACCAATCTGGAAAGACAGCTTAAATGTATTATTGGGTAATTCTTCATGATGTCAAAGATAATGTCTTCCATGAATGTATTATCTATGTGATCATAAATACCTGATGAGACTTAGCTGGGAATGGCCAGCTAGGATATATCTTAGGTAGCAGATATAAGAAGTTTATTAATTTAATGGACAGGGAGCTCTCTTAGCTAAATTTCCTTTCTTGTTATTGTTGACAATCAAAATTCTGGATCTCTGACCCCAGACTTTCTTTTCAAAAGTAGAGATATTTGAAAATATTAAAAAAATGAATTATTCTGAAATATGCCACAATTAATTTCTTTTATTTAAATTGGTCTTGAAGACATCCTTTGAGATTGAACATCATGAAACATGCAAAGAATCATGAAAAATGTTGGTGGAACTTCAGAGCTGAGTAGCTTCCATAGTGTTTCTGCTCTGATAGATTGGGAAATGAGGTTTAAAAAAAGATGATATGAAGAAATGCATATTTTTTTTACTTTATTTTTGAACATTAGGTGAGGGAATGCTTATAATTTCAGTCCCAAAATAATCCTTTAACAAGAGATGTGAGAACTAAAGAAGGGACAAGTGAATAACAATATCTTTGCTGAAAAGCATAACAATGGAAATAATAGAGGTGATCTTGATTTTTTTCTAGCTTGAAAATACCTCCTTTGGATTCCATGGTTTCTGTAATAGGCAGTTACTTAAACAGTTTTTAAAAGTGATTTTCCATCATATTATACTAATGTGATATTTTTAATTATTCTAGATTCTTAAAATTAGCATTTCATAGAAATTTAGTGATGAAATGGACCTAAGAGATAATATTGTCCAAAGTGCAAAATCATCATTTGCATTCTTCTTTTTCCTGGCAATGATTCAATTAACTTCAGATGTTCTATTTTTCATCTGCTTGATAGCTTCCCTATCATAGTTGGAAAGGAATCCAAGTTGGAATACTCAATGATTCAATCCATTACGAGGTGCTATCACATGGCTTAAAAAAAAAAAAAAAAAGAAACTAATTGTATTCCAATCTAACTTATGTGTGTGTTGGTAAATCCAAGAAATATAGTCTAATAAACTTTATTTTATAATAAGCATAATCTTTTGTTTTATAATAACTAAATCTTCATTTCTGTTTCAGGATAGGAGCCATAGCTTTTTTCTCTGGGCTTCATACTTCCTTTAAATCTAATTAATACCTATATATTAATTCTCTCATCCTTACCCTGGGCTTTCCAGACATCTTGTGATTTCTTAACCTATAAGGCAAAAATTCTGTCCAGTCAGGATACTTTGTTAAACCTTGAAATGCTGGGTGAGATTTTTTGGAGTTTCTGTTTAAAACTCTATATTAATGACTTAGTAATTACTAAATTACTTTTCCAGTAAAGTTTGGAGTCAGTAATTTAAGGGCTCCTACTTCATCTTGGTAGCACCTATCAGCTCTGTTTCAGGTCAGAAATCAAATACTATTCCAGTAGTTTTTAATAAACCAAAAAAGGAAAAAAAAAATTGATTTTGAATAGTTTTTACTTTGAGATTGTTTGCCAGTGGAAAAGCATCACGACCTTTGCCAACCTTGCCTCTGACGTCTACCACAAATATGCACTGATCATATTACTTTTAGAGTCATTCTAAGTTTAAAGGAATAATTTTAATATCTGTATTTCTCAAAGCAAAATTTGTTGAGTGAAAACATTCTTAATATTTTAAATGTTCCAGGATCTTAAGATTATTTTTTATAAATGATCTAGAACATCATAGCTACCACTTATCCTTACCACCTTTGTAAATTCTCAGAAATAGGACAGAACTTTTCTTAGTTGAAATCTTGCAATTTGAGCACAAGACTATATTTCCCCACAAATGGGGAAATTTGAACCCAAAGAGGTTGAATGACTTCAGCTCACAAAGCAAAATACCTTAAGTTGGAATTTCTCTGCTAAGAGTTTCCAATTGTAATTTTATCATGCATGTTTATTATATTTGACTGAATTGTATTCAAATCATGGGTCCGTGTTTCCCCCAGAGATGTTAAACTCCTCAAGATCAGGACCTCATTGCCTAGCACAAATTTGGCATTTGATAAGCTGACCTGACCAAATGCTTTTTTTTTTTAGAATTGAGGAATAATATACTCCCACAGTTGTGCCTTCACATAAGCAAATAATCTTTGCTTAAAGATTATTAATGCATATTTGTCAGTAAATCATACATATTGTCAAAAATATCAATGAGGAATTTTGGGATTAGGAGATGGCAACTATTATACAATAGATAAACAACAGGTCCTATTGTATAGCACAGGTAGCTGTATTCTATATCCTGTGATAAACCATAATGGAAAATAATATGAAAATATATATATACATACATATATATACTTGATGTATAACTGAGTCACTTTGCTATACAGCAGAAATTAAGCAACCTTGTAAATCAAATTCAATGAAATTAAAAGCATATATCAATGCCTAAGTTTTCTGCCCGGCAGATTCCAGATCATTCTGGAGAATCTATACCATTTCCATTGATATTGTTGATACTGGAGGCCTTATTTACTCACCTCTTATTTACTCACATTTAACAATTAGCTGTTCAGAGTTCTAAGTTGAGTTTGTTAATCAAATGAGTATGGAAAGTGTAACTGGAAAATCGGATATTAAGAGCAAAAGACTAAAGAATTAAATTCAACCTGCTTGTAAGTAAAACTTATCTTTTTATGTAAAGTGCCATATGTTATTGTTTTAGGAGGTAATCTTTGTATTTCCTTGGTTCTATTGTGCTTTGAAAATACTTGCATGAAGTCATTGTCTAGAAGTAATACTTGGTAGTGTGCAATTGACTTTGATTTTGGTACATTTCAGCCTATTTGATTTATGCCTCTAAAGCACATTACTTTTCCATTAGGAAGTAACTTGTTAAGTGTTGAATCTTCATGGAGACAATAAGACAACAATATCTAACTGTAAAGGAAAAAAACACAGTGGGGTGCTTTCCTTAGAAAGGCATGTTTACAAGGTTGGTCTCCTTTGCTGGCATCTGGGAACTTGGGTATTGAGAGGGTTTCCAAATCTTAACTGATAGGAGTGGCTCACTGCCCAGATAGTTTGTGCAAACCATACGATTTATGCTGGACACTTGCTTTCCTTTGGAGAGTCTGAAATTTTGATACGTGTTAGGCAAATATGTCTGTCTTACCAACTCCCAGTGAAAAGCCTGGGCACAGACTTTCTCCTTAGCTTCCCTGATAGCCAACCCTTAACATGTGTTATGATAACTCATTGTTGGGGTGCTTAAGTATGTCCTATTTCACTCTGCTGGAAGGACACTCTTGGAAGCTTGTGTCTGGCTTCTCCTGGATTTTGTATATATATATACATACATGTATGTTTACATACAAAGTAGTGCCTTTTCCCTTTGCTGATTCACTTTGTATCCTTTAACTGGAATAAATCATAGCCATGGTTCTGATTATATGCTGAGTTTTGGGAGAGCTTCTTGTGAGAGTGATTCTAAGGTGTTTTTAAAGACCCTGTCACACTAACTTAAATAATAATTATTCTGGCTAAACTGTATATAGCATTTAACCTTTTGTAGGCACCATTCTCGGAGAAGGCAATGGCAACCCACTCCAGTACTCTTGCCTGGAAAATCCCATGGATGGAGGAGCCTGGTAGGCTGCAGTTCATGGGGTTGCTAGGAGTTAGACAAGACTGAGCGACTTCTCTTTGACTTTTCACTTTGATGCATTGGAGAAGGAAATGGCAACCCACTCCATTGTTCTTGCCTGGAGAATCCCAGGGACGGAGAAGCCTGGTGGGCTGTCATCTCTGGGGTCGCAGAGAGTTGGACACTACTAAAGCAACTTAGCAGCAGCAGCAGCAGCAGCAGGCACCATCCTAAGAATATTATATACATGAAATCATTACTTCCTCACTCCTTCCTCACTATATACTCACTGTGTATACTATTATTAACATCCCCATTTTAATTATGAAGAACCCAAGGCACAGAAGAATATCTTGGTAAGTTTTAGAGCCAGGATGATAAAAGGAAGGCAACTATAAAAAGAGCTGACAGGAAAGATTTCAAATCAGTGAACCACAAACTTTAATTTTAACCTTATTTAGCTCAGTGTTTGGCTAATGATGAATAACTTGAATATAAATTTTATTTCTTTTTTATTAAAAATGAACAAATAGATGATGTGATTAGATTGTTTCTATGCAAGTGCTACTATGAGAACACTAGGTTTTTATTTTCAACAGTGATTTTTTTCACTTCTTTTAATATTTGACGGGCAAATGGTTTCCCATCAAACAGCCCATGCACCTGTGTTTTCTCTTATGCCACAACAGTTACGCAAATGATATTTTCCTTCTTAGGCTGCTCTATCAAGGTAAAAGTAAGAACAAAGAAAATCTGAAAATGTACCTTAAAACTTAAAAAAACAACTCTTCTACAATTTTGTCACCAAAACCATTAGTCAAACTCAGAATTACATTTAATTAAAATACAATAAAAGTGATATGTTTTGATCCAAAGAAAATTATTTGCATTTGCTAGACCAATTATCTAGTATCATGGATAAATTCTTTTTTATAAATACTATCCTGGAAAGTTTTCACTCTTGTATAGATCATTTTATTCTAAACTGTATTTAGTTTTATTACCCATAACATAAAGATGGTGGGCAAGGTGAGAGGGTAAGCTGAACTAGGTTTATATGAATGGTGAGTCAAAGGACAATTGATTCTTAAATCACTAAATCTGGATACCCAGAAACCAGCTCTCTGTTAAAACTTTTACAGAGGATGAACATAGATACGACCCTCTCCAAAATGAGAGTATTATGAGAAGACACTTAATCATTACGGAGAAACCAAGAGGAACAATTTAGTGGTGAAGCCTGGTAGATATCACCTTAATCAAGTGATTGGTGTTAACATCACAAGTTAAGAGAAAAAAAAAGTCCTGTGACTTCTAATATACTGCAGTGAACGGAATCCAGTTTTGCTTGTAAGATACTTTTACCAAAAATGCATAGTCTGGGTCCAATCAGGGTATATACCAGACAAACTCAAGCTAAGGGACACTCTACAAAATAATTGCATGCTTCAAGAATGATAAAAAAAAAATTCTGATAGATTGTTTCAGATCAAAAGAGACTAAAGAACCATGACAATTACATATGATATATGATCTTGGATTGGGTCTTGGGTCTGAAAAAGTAAATGCTACATAGTTTATCCATGGGACAAGTAGTGACATTTGAATAAAACTGGTATATAAGAATCATGATTTTGATAATTGTACTGTGGTTATATTATTGACTTTAGGAAATACACTGAAATATTTAGGGCTGAAAGGGGCACTATGTATCGGATGTACTATTTAATGTACTATTTAAAGTATTGCTAAAACTAATATATATGTGTGTGCATGTTTGCCCATGTGTATGTGTGTGTGTGAGAGAGAGAGAGAGAGATAGACAGATACACACACAGAGAATGATAAAGGCAGACAAGGTAAATGTTAGCGTTTGTAGAATATGGGTTAAGGATCTGCAGTAATTCTTTGTACTAACTTTTCCTGGATCAAATATTTTGTTTTTGTTAATTTTTTCTCCTATTTAAATCAAAGTATAGTTAATTTACAATGTGTTAATTTCAAGTGTACAGCAAAGTTAGACACACACACACATAATTTATCTCTCCTTAGCCTGCTATCCCCTTTGGTAACCATACTTTTTTTAAAAATGTCTATTAATCTAATTCACTTTTGTAAATAAGTTCATTTGTATCATTTCTTTTTAGATTCCACATATGAGAGATATTTTATGATATTTGTCTTTGTACTACTTTTACAACTTTGCAGTAAGTCTAAAATTAATTTTAAAAAGAGTTTTTTAAAGTGCAGAATCAGAGGGGACTTTAGGGTTAGAGCAAAGCTCTGGGCAAATGTCATTTTCATGGTTGCAGTTATTCAACCAGTTTGGCCAGTAAGCTGGACTGCAGGCATTTACCAAGAGAATGGTCTGGGCCAGGCATTCTCCTACTAGACATTAGCATGAATGAAAGGAACAACACAGCCCCCTGCCCTCCTGATGCTTATACTCCAGTGGGAGATTACAGGTACAAACACAAACAACATGATATAGACCACGAGAAACCGGAAAAAACATGGCAAAATAAAAATAGCGTAGAACCAATGAGACAAACAGGCACGGAGGCGGCAGTGATTATTGGCACAGAGGCTGCGTGTCTGGAGGACTCTCCACATGCCCATGAGAGCTCCTGTTCAGTGCAGGCCCACAGGGTGACAGTCCCTGCGACATAACCACTGCCACCTAGTCAGCAGGATAACTCACCTAGGCTGGATACAGGGTTTTCGTTTTGTTGTTGTTGTTGTTTGCCAAAAGTACCCATTTTTATTTACTGGGAAAATATGGCCCATAGCAAGAAACACAGTACTGTTTCTCTGACACTAACAAGGACTGATATTTGATCCAAATTATATACGTGAGTAAAGGTTAGTTTTAGGTTTCAGTTAGGTTATTTTCCAAAATCCTTTGAGAGAAATATCCCAGAGTTTATACTTTTGATGATGTAGCTTCCCCCTTGAAACCATGCACTTTTGCCCACATTTGGGCTATGTGACCCTCTATACTGGTAAGGTTCATCCTCAGGTCATGGGGATACTTACCTTCACAGGAAAGAGGCCCCAGTTTTGCTGTTCAAATGACTCAGCATCAGGTCAAACTCATCATGCCCTGTTTGAGTCATTGAGTCTTTGCCTTATTCTTAGAGCTTGTCCGCAAATGCTTTCCGCCTAGCTTTACCTACCTGTGCAAGAGAGACAGGTCAGTCTGCTCCCTGCTGACTTGACGGTGACAAGAAACACTATTTATCAAGTGCTTAGTCTGCGCCAGATACTGTGCTAATGTCCTTTGTTCCTGATGGGGGTGACTGGATGGTTCTAGACACAAGAAGGAAACCCTAGAGAGTGTGAGTTAACTAAGGTTGCCATAGTATTGAATTTTAAACCCGGCAGTCACTCCAGAGCTAGACTGTTTCCTTACTGCTGATTTCAACACACTGAGATTTTCATATTATATTCTTTCCAGTCTGTCTTTTCTCTTGCTCTCCTCTTATCCGACTTCATTCATCTCTTGCTAGATTGACACCGGTGTCCACATACGGTGACTTTTTAAAAAATTAAGTATAGTTTATTTAAAATATTATATTAATTTCTGGTGTACAGCAAAGTGATTTAGTTATACAAATATATTTTTTCAGGTTCATTTACATTATAAGTTATTATTAGACACTGAATATAGTTCTCTGTGATCTACAGTAAGATGTTGCTGTTTACCTATTCACTATAGCAGTTTGTATCCGCTAATCCCAAATTCCTGATTTATTGCTCTCTCTGCCTGCAATGCAGGAGACCCTGGTTCAATTCCAGGGTCAGGAAGATCCCCTGGAGAAGGGAAAGTCTACCCACTCCAGTATTCTGGCCTGGAGAATTCCAGGGACTGTATAGTCCATTGGGTAGCAGAGTTGGACACAACTGAGCAACTTTCACTTTCACTTTCCACTTCCCTTTTGGTAACCATAAGCTTGTTTTCTATGTCTATAGGTATGCCTTTTGGTGTCTTGCCTTTTGCCACAAAGTAAAGGTGGCATCTTACTTTCTGGTGACTAACCAAAGTTTGTTTTCTATGTCTGTGAGTCTGTTTCTGTTTCGTAAATAGCTTTATTTGCATCACTATTTTTTAAATTTCACACATAGGTGATGTTCTCTGTCTGACCTACTTTACAAAGTATGATAATCTCTAGGTCCATCTATATGCATATGTGTCAGTTGCTCAGTGGTGCAACTGCAACCCCATGGATGGCAGCCAGCCAGGCTCCTCTGTCCATGGAATTATCCAGGCAAGAATACTCTAGTGGGTTGCCATTTCCTTCTCCAGGGGGTCTTCTCAACCCAGGGATCGAACCTGGGTCTCCAGCATTACAAGCATATTCCTTACCATCTGAGCCACCTGGGAAGCCCACATATGACTATATCTGGGACATATATTTTCCCAGTTTCTATAATGATTTTGAAAGGAATTGAATTTAAGAATGCTGGGCTACCGAAGTGGTTCCAGTCAGCTTTCCCCACTAGCACACCAGCAAGATGCCAATAGGCTTCACCAGGAGCTGTGACTCACATTGGGGGAATTATTTTCAACAACAGAAGGGCAGGCAGTTTTCCAAGAGGGCATTTAATCACTTCTGTAGGGTGGGGTACAATTTGACAAAGGCCTCTGAACATTCCTGGTGTAACTCCCCATTGAAAGAGAGTGTGTAGTTCTCTGGAAAAATATTTCTTCTCTATTAAAATCTGGATTGGAGATGGTACAATTTGAAGAGCCCCTGAGTTATTCTTACACCCATATAACCACCCCTCCCCACACACTCTTTGGGCGTAGGATTCACTCTGGCCAGCTGAAAAATCATTGCAGTGACCCCTTGCAAATACATATATTTTTCACAGCAGTTGAAAAATTCTTCATGCCTATGATCTGCATGATAAATGAACATCCAAAGTATGTCAGCCTAATGTTGAAACGATTACGCGAGTTATATGTGGTTCCATTTGAAATTCATGTCTTTGATATCTTGGCACTCTAGTAATATATTCCCTTTCCTAAAACCATTTTACAATCAAGTTATTCTAATTAATTTTCAGGAAGGATTTTGCCATATATATATATATATATAATTTTTACCTTTTCAGCCTGTAAAGTGACTAATAAGATTATATGAATATACCAAAAGTGTTATGT
>SJYQ01001904.1:1152195-1169617 GCA_006410935.1 Redunca redunca | reverse complement strand
CAGGAGATACTTTTATTTTCAAACTTATTTTTCTATTGTATAGCTTGTTGCACTTTTAGCTTGATGTCTTAGAGAAAAATGAGGATATTTCTTCATATTATTCTAATAATATTTTACATTAAGAGCCTATTCCTTCTTAACTTGTTTAACTATTAAACTTCTTTATGCAGAAAAGGTGTAATGACTTCAGTGTAACATTTCAAATGCTTCTATTAAAATCAGAGGCAATTTTAACTGTCAAATGTCAGATTGGTCTTTCAATTAAAAGAAGTCTCATGTCAAGTTTGAGTGCAATGGCTGTGTGTTATATACATGAATGTTTAGAATTCTTCGATTTCCATATTTCTTCTGGAAAAAAAAGAAGGGTGTTGGTGGTTATGCTCTAGATTTCCTGAGTTAATGCATTGCTTGAGTATCTTTCTCCTTGATCTTATTATATGTGTACAGCATCATTATTGCAAGGAACCAAGAAGGACAACACAATGCTTTCAAGTTTAGACATAGTATTCAAATGTCACTTGTCAAGGAGTTCTGAGTGATGGAATCTTCCCCTTCCTATTATTATAGTGTCAACCCTCAGGTCTGCAGTTTCTTGTGTTTATTTACCTCTGCTTCCCAGATGAGAATGGTGAACTGCCTGCCCCTCCCCCCATTAAAAAAAGACAAAATAATTTTGTGCATGGGGTCACTCTTGGACTCAGTTCCCCATGTGACAATGCAACATACTAACAACCTGAGTTACTGGGCCGGCCCCCACAGTTACAAGTATTTCAAGGTCAATTTATCAATTTAACAGCTTCATCTTCTTAATCACTAAACTTCTGTCTCTTTGAGCTTGTGCTGAAAGACTGTGGCTGCTAATTAAAATGGAGCTTTACTAGCAAGTACACAAATTAGATCCTGTCAGTAAGTTTATTCTAACTATTGGTCATTTCTAAATGCCTTTTTAATCCCCTAATTTTTACATTAAAATTCAAAAGCCTAACAATCTTAATCACCCCTACATCAAATTCATCATTAAGAACAGGAAGCCAGATGGTATAATTTTGATTTACCGGACTTCAGCGTGAATTAATGTACTGAGTGCCGATAATGAATACATCAAACCTGATATTGCAGAAACCTATGAATCTGGCATGTGAAATTAATAACACACTCTGCACAATGAAAGCATGTAAGCTCATATAAAACTGAGGAGTAATGGGCCCTTTTATTTTAAATGGTCTTTATTAGCCTTCCGTTTTGACTCAAGAAAAAGATGAGCGTTTTGTTTAGTAGTGTACTTGTCCGTTGTACAACTATTTTTCCCCAATGTAACACAATGGGAACAAAATTAGGATGATTAATAACAAAGCTTGTCTCGAGAAATTTGCTCGAAGGGTTCTCAGAATAGCTGCCGCTTCTGCATTTATTTGGGGAATTGTACCTATTAGAGAAGTTGGAAATTTTCTGTAAAACACCATGACCTACAAAATATACTGTTATTGTTTTCTTATAACTGGACCAATTGTTCCTAGTATGTATGCCTCAGAATCACTCTTGAATATTAAGTTTTTTGTTTTTTTTTTTAATAGATGTTTGCTATTTTATCCCTATTGTTTCATTACCCCTAAGGGCATACTATTTTAAACCCAGGAATTAAATCGAATCTATATCCAGGCATGTAAGTCACGTGCACAAAAAGATGCTCAGAGTGGGCCATTATAAGAAGTTGTTCACTACATAGAAATTATCGACGTCTGAAGTAAGTGGAAGCTGCTGTTTAGTGATAATGTTTATTAATGCCCTTTGCTTATTTATTAGCATATTTTCATTAAACATATTTTAATTTTTGTTGACTCTGAGAATTCCAACCTTTATTAAGAATGAAAAAAATCAGAAATAAAATAGATTCATGAATTAACTGAAAAATCTGTGGAAGAAAGACATAAAATAGAATTATTTTTTTAGGCACCTCAGAGTTTGTATAAAATAAAGTAGTGTCCTCTAGGAGAGTGAGAAATATGTATGTTTTCCATCTGAATTTTCTAAAACAGAGTTTCTTCCATCACCTTGTGACCGTTGTGTGAGAAGGCTCGGGTGTTTTTCTTTCATACGAGCTGCAGGATTACAAATCGCCTGTCCAATGTGAGCCTGGAAATGGTCCCATGTAATATACTTTGTAAATGAAGTCTTTTAAACGTTTGAAGTGGTTTTGCCTCGTATTCCTAATACATATCAATAGACAATGGAGAGATTCAGAAATGTGGCAGGGAACAATTTCTGCTTTTGACTCAACACTATCTATAATGGGATTTGAAGAAGGAGAACTGCCTATTTCACTCTTAAAGCAGTGATAGAGGTGGCCAAAGGCTGTTTCGCAGTTGCAGGGAACTTCGTTTTTCACTGCTCGGTAGGTTCACCAAATATTTCAGCAGCCTGCCTCTGAAATGAAGGCAGTGCCACAAATAGGATAATGTTCAAAAAAATGGTACAAACCTTACACTAAGTGCTATTTTCTAGATAACATTGCTCATTGGTTCCATCTATACTCACACTTGTAAGACAGTCGAGAGGATAATTTGTATCTCTTAGAGATACAGCACTAAGATTTATTACAGAATAGGGAAGGGATGTATTAGTGCTTTATCTTAAGGGTAGGGAAAATAAAAGCACTTTTTGGGCTCCTGGTATTTATTTTTGTGACTTAGCCTTCAAAAAGGGTGCGTTTTAATAAAGATTAGGCTGTTAAGAAGTACACCTTTAAACCTTACATCACTTTGAATGGAAGAAGTCGGTTATTTCTGGCTGAAAATTTTTCTTACTCTTAAATCTCTTTAACTGAAGCTCATTTGACAAACCTATTATAAAATGAATAAATGCAGCACTGTGTGATTTGTCCACTGTCAACATGTTAACACACTTTATTTGAAGGTAGATTGATGGAGGGTGGCTGGAAGAGTTTACCCTCCTGAGTTAAAGAATAGAAAACCCTTTTTTCTGAGTTTTTTTCTTTTTTTTTCTTAGAAGTTCAGAAGAGTAGATATACAATTATCCTCGACTTGCTGATGCAAAGGAACAGAGCATTTAGTTTCTTGTCACTGTCTCTGAAATTCCTAAAGGTACAATTAGCATTTCATTTGACATAATGTTGAAAGGTTCATAGATTGATCTTCCCTAAAATGCAGCAAGAATTTTTTGAAATGCAAATTTTGACATTTATTAACTTTTATTCCAGATCTGTTTATAGACTGTAAAACTGTGCATACATTTAACTCGAAGAAGCTAAAAGGACAATGTTTAGGTGGATACTCTGTGTTATAATAAAAGTCTATTTTATTGTTTCAACAATGAAATTTTTATTATCAGAGATTTATGATATCAGCACAGCAGTTTTTACTGCATGATTCACAGTGTTTTTATAGATGTATATTCAACAAAACAAGGAGAGAAATTGTACTGCAGTGCGCTGCCTCTCAGGAGTGCATTTCCCCATTGAAATAATGTCAGCAGTTTTCCACCTTCAAAGCCCTATGTTTTCAAATCAATTAACAATTCTAATTGTGCAGGAGCAGTTGTTCACTTAGCTTGGCAAATGGGACAGGAAACATTATTTCCTTTCTTTGCCGAAAATGAAGACTTTAATCTTCAGAACCATATTTAACATATAAAAAAACACACTACTGAAAAGTTAGACAGTTTGAAACTCAATCCGTCGGCCTGTGACCACTTGATTTCTGTGCGGCCTACATTTATTTCCCAGTCTTTTTCAAGCCCAGAGTAATAACAGTTTTACATCTCAGTGTGGACAGACCATCTTCAGATTCATTTAGACTTTTCTTTTCATCAGATATTTATCTAGCCAGGCAGTTGTAAGAGTTATTACTTTTTGGAGGTGGAAACCAAACATTGGTTCTGACCTGACTTGTGACACTTGAATGCAGATCTGTATCTGCAGGTTAGAAATAGCTGACACGGCAGCGTGGGGAGCCAGGGCTGCTGTTCCACTTAAAGTCCTAATGTCATTTCTACTTAAAAAAATTTTATTGGGATTAAAGTGCAGCTTGTAAGATATTGAACAATGTGGTTCATAAAACAAGAAACACATGCAATCTTATAAGATGTTATTAAATATGTACAGTTTAACCTTTTCTTTTTTACAAATGTATATATGAGTTATAACTCCTAATGTCTATCCATATTTATAAAACACATAAATGCTAAAATTAGAGGAGGCAATCTTTAGGACTTTGGAATCAGTGGAAAAAGGTACTTTCTTAGGTTTTCAATAGCTTGTGAGTTTATTCAAATATATACTTTCAGAAAGACAGCTTATATTCTAGACTGATTAAAGGCTCTCCAACAGAAAAAGTATTTTTTGATTCACTTTCTCACCAGTTTTTAATCTGATGTCCTCTCTTGCATGGGTCTCAATGTGAAGGACCCCAGGGGCTTAGGATTTCACTGGAATCTTCCAGTTTTCAAGCTGCTGCTGCTGCTGCTGCTAAGTCACTTCAGTCGTGTCCGACTCTGTGTGACCCCATAGACAGCAGCCCACCAGGCTCCGCCGTCCCTGGGATTCTCCAGGCAAGAATGCTGGAGTGGGTTGCCATTTCCTTCTCCAAGTTTTCAAGCTGGGCACATGCTATTTTTATCCGTCAATAATCCTAGAATTTCTTGATCATGTTTTCCTACACATTCTGCTGTAGCAAGGTAAATATGGAGGCTCTTCAGGTCCCAGAAATAAAAATGAAAATATAATCTTGGCATTCTCAGACAGATCAGATTTGCAGGAAAATTGTACATAAACCAGGCCAACTGTGTGTGGACTCTGTTCTCTCAATGGAACTGCAGCAGCTGATTGAAAAGTAGGAATGCAATCCCTGGCTGCTCTGGTTTAACACAGAAGTGCAAAATCACATTTTAGCCAGATGAATTTCAAATGCTTCTGAAGGTAGTTTAAGATCATCAGTCATGATCCCTTGGGCCAACAAAGAGTAGAGAATTACGAGACAGCGTAACGGCTAATATAGGACACCTCCATGTGTATTTTCTCTTAAAAAATAAAGATCAATAATAGGAAAGGACATTTTGTGTATATGTGTCATTTTCTCACTGTAGTATAAATGAACAGAACTTGGTATTTTAAGCATATTTATGTTTTTGAAAGGAAATAGTTTTTGTGACGTCTTATATAAAATGGTCATGTCTCTCCAAACTTCAAAACTATTCAAATGCTACCTCATGCCTGAAGATTTCCCTTGTCTCTGACAAGTGAGGAGTGAATGATCTCTCCTTTCTGCATTCAATTAGCACTTTTTAAAAATCACCCTAAGTGTGCTTATCCCTCCTGATTTATTATTCCTGCTTGTGTACACTGTGACTCCTACAAGGAAGTGGACTATGTTTATAGACAATGATGAGCTCTCTATCAAGCCAGGTGTGTGGCCAGAGTGTGATGTACAATAAGCCCTAAACGACTAGGACAGAAGCAGGTGGTAACACAAGGTTAATGCAGCACAGGCTGTCTTAGCCTCAGCACTATGGACGCCAGGGCTTCCCTGGTGGCTCAGACTCTAAAGAATCTGCCTGCAATGCAGGAGACCTGGGTTCAGTCCCTGGTTGGGAAAATCCCCTGGAGGAGAGCCTGGCAACCACACTCCAGTACTCTTGTCTGGAGAATCCCCATGGACAGAGGCGCCTGGCAGGCTACAGTCCTTGGGGTCGCAAAGAGTCGGACACGACCAAGTGACTAAGCACACACATGGACATTTGGGGTCTGATAATTCCTTCTGTGGGTTTTGTCTTGTGCATGGCAGAATATTTAGCAGCATTCCTGGTCTCTACCCACTAGAGGATGTCTTCCCTAAGTTATAACAACTAAAAATGTCTCCAGATATTGTCAAATGTCTCCTGGGGGTGCAGAGAGTCACTCCCTCTCCTTCTCCTACCCCATGTTAAGAACGATCAATATGCATAACATCTAAAATGCCAAAAGAATGGCTAGTAGAGTATTTCAGAAGAAAACCATAAATTAGCAACCCAAACAATTTAGGAAATATTTAACCCTACCAAGTCATCTCATTGATTATGCTCACAAATGTTTATGGCTATAGCTTTTCTTCCCTCATCCTAATTTCCTATTACCACATTAATTTGCACAGGTTCGTGTAAAATATTTCCTCTTTATAGTTAGGTGCTCACTGCCCCACATGTGATTGTGAGAATCATTTCTTAAATCTGAATCATTTCTTACTGAAATGAGTTTGGTTTGGCTAGGTAACCTAGTCAATGTTGTACCAAGATACCTGTTTCAAAGAGGAATTGAAGTTGAGCTGTGTAGATTTCAAGGAGTTTTATTGCATTATCTACATTGTCTCAATTTTGACCTCAGTATGTCCCTATTCAAGAATGTTGTTAATGCTGAGAAGATATTAAAGAAAGAAGTAAATGTGGAGATTTCCGAAAAAGAACTGCATCTAGGTGGGGGTTGGGGGCCACTAAACAAAGAAATCAAGAGGTAGGAAGAAATGGAGAATGTCTCATCAATAAAAATTAGTCATGCTTTGTGTGTCCTCTGTGGTTTCTTTTTTTTTTTTCCCACAATTTCTCTCTAGCTTGAGCCATGGGCTTTTATCATTCTCTTAGCCTTCTTACCAAGCCAAATTCTTGTCTCTCTCTCTTTGTTAACTTTGAATCCCACTATTATGTTATTATTTTATCACAATATTATAAAATATCCTCATATCATGCCTACTTCCAGAAAGGAATTGTATGATTTTAAAGTGGGAAAACAAAAATGGAAGTTGCAAGAATAAATATATGAATATCCATGTAACAAAAATCTGTGATAGCTGTTCCAAGTTGTTTATTCATTCATTTTTCTTTAACCAAAAAAATAGGGGGCTATTTAAAAATGGTTTGTGCAGACATTTACACTATGGTCAGATGTGCAAGAGCAAACCTAATAAGGGAAGTACAGCAAAGGCAACAAAAGAAGAAGTGAGATGGATCCAGCAGAGATTACTAAACAAAAGGCATCCCATTAAGCCTGATGCACTTACTGGAGCTGGGGCACAAAATTGTCTTCAAGTTTTCTGGCAGGTAATGTGAAGACAGAAACATGATGGGAGAAGAGTCAGTGTCCATTAGGTGAAGAACAAACTGTTGTTGAACAAAGGCAAATGACATTTTATCCTAAGATCAGAAAAAAAAAAAAACCCCTTTCCTTTTGGAGGATGAACTAATTATAACAATAAAGAAGTAAAATTAATTTTGCAATTTTTAAAATAGTCAAAAAAAAAGAACATTATGGATTACATTGTTTTAAATACTCCTCCAAAAGCAGAATAGAAACTTAACTTGAGGGGAAAAAAATATATTTCCCTGTCACTAAATGATAGGAAAAATGTGTCACATGAATGCTCTTAAGAGAGACTTTGGGTTATGTGATATTCAAAGTCTTTCACTAGATTTTGCAAAAAATACAGAATGGCTCTCCAAATGGATGAATGACTATTCTTCAAAAATGACCTTTTATAAAAGCGGAGGGCATAAAATTAAATCATAATTCAGTGAAGGCATTTTTCCAGAAAATAAGATAATGCAGTCCAGGTATATTCCTTTCAGATGCCCTCACCTAGGTCAGTAATAGCATTTAGAGAACTTTGGAGGAATAGAAGGCTAACATCCCTTAGACCAATGGTCCTTAAATATTTTCTTCCCCAACCAGTGCTGGATAACCCAACAGGCAAACCTTAGGAGAGACAGGTGGAGAATAAAGGAGAAAAACCTGAAAAGCTAATTTCAATTTCCATATACATGTATATTCTGTCATTCTGAACAGTTTCATTTTTATGTAGATTATTAAGATTTTTTAATTTTAAGCTAATGACAGTGGGGACCACAATATTTTCAGTGATGTGGGGACTTTCTTGGCCCCAACAAACCTGTGGAACAGAATTCTCTCCCATTCAAGGGAAGGATTAGAGGCTTGGGATTAGCAGAGGCAAACTAGAATATATAGGATGGATAAATAACAAGGTCTTATTGGATAGCACAGGGAACTATGTTCAATACACTGTGACAAAGCAGAATGAAAAAGAATATGAAGAAGGATATATTTGTACAACTGAATCATTTTGCCCTACAATAGAAACTGGGACAACACTAAATTAACTATACTAAAGTAACATTAACCATAGATAGATAGATTTAAAAAATAGTAATTCTGAAGATGTGATTCTCGACTTGGGAAGTTAGGATTGGTGTGGAATGGGAGAGGCAGGCCAAGAGAATGAGAAAACATGTTTGGGAGGAATGGAGTCACTCTAAGTGTCTGATTTATAGCAATCAGTGAAGAACAAGATCTTCAAGCAAGTATTTGTGACCTTCAAACACTTTACAATGCCATCACTCTCCCTTCCCACTTTATAAACACAGTTTTCCTCTCAAAAATCAACATCTCTACTGAGCTTTCAGCAAATAGTTTATTACAGTCAAATTAGAGCTGAATTTGTTCATGAGAGCCTCAAGTGCCAACCTTCTGAGCTACTGATTAAATAAAGCTACATGTCTCTTACTTACCAACTGCTCAAGTAGAAAATTAGATAAAACTTTGGAAATTCAGGAGTTTCACAGGAATCTATGCTTAAGTATTGGAAAATTCACTGTATGGTGTGTAGAAGTTTATGTCTGGAAAGGGCCATGATTTTTTCTCAAAAAACAGCATTAACTCTTCTGAAATGAAAACTCCAAAGAACTAATACCCCCATATTCTAGGCCATACAGCATAAATTTTGAATTTCTTAATTGAAAAAAGGAGCATAAAACAAACAACAGCAACAACAAAAACCCAATACATAGAAGAAGTGATTTTGAGTGTCTTCATTCTAATTAATTTGCCAACATGAGTCATTTGCCAAATTCACCCTTTGATAGTGAGCTGACTTCCTCTATAGGGATCAGAACCTAGGTTTTATTTATTTTTATTTATTTATTTAGAGCCTAGATTATAGAAACTCTTGAGCCTAGCTAAAATATTTTCTTAGATAGGAATACAGTCCATTCTTATTTATTTTTATTTATATTAATTGAGTATAGTTGCTTTACAATGCTGTATTAGTTTCTATTGTACAGCAATATATGTATGCAATATATACCTTGTTTTTGGATTTCCTCTCCATTTAGTTCACCACAGAGAATTGAGTAGAACTCTCTGAGCAATAGAGTAGTTCCTCATTAGTTATCTATTTTATACATAGTGCCAATGGTGTGCATATGTCAATCCCAGTCTCCCAGTTAGTCCCATGACCCTTTGCCCCATTGGTGTCCTTACATTTGTTCTCTGTCTATGTCTCTATTTCTGCTTTGTGCATAAGGTCATCTCTATCATTTTTCTAGATTCCGCATACATGCATTAATATATTGTTATTTCATTTTCTCTACACAGAAGGGCTTCCCTGGTGGCTCAGTGGTAAAGAATCTGCCTGCCGGTGCCGGAGATGCAGGTTTGATCCCTGAACTAGGAAAATCCCCCGGAGAAGGAAATGGCAACCCACTCCAGTATCCTTGCCTAGATAGTCCCATGGACAGGGGTGCCTGTGGACTACAGTTCATGGGGTCATAAGAGCTGGACACAACTTAGTGACTAAACAACAACAACCCTGAGTGAAGCAGGAATGACAAATTAGGAAAACCTGTTCTGGAGTAAATACTGGGAGAAGGTGAAGGAGTTTTGTGATTCTTATCACCATACTGAGTCTTGTTTTCATACAGTTCTTATACAATTCATGTTTTCACGTGTAACTGAATAACCCGACAATGTTGTCAGTCAGTTCAGTTCAGTCGCTCAGTCATGCCCAACTCTTTGCGACCCCATGGACTGCAGCATGCCAGGCTTCCCTGTCCATCACCAGCTCCCGAAGCATACTCAAACTCATGTCCATCGAGTCGGTGATGCCATGCAACCATCTCATCCCTTGTCGTTCCCTTCTCTTCCTGCCTTCAATCTTTCCCAGCATCAGGGTCTTTTCCAGTGAGTCAGTTCTTTGCATCAGGTGGCCAAAGTATTGGAGTTTCAATTCAGCATCAGTCCTTCCAGTGATATTCAGGACTGATTTCCTTTAGGATTGACATTGTTGTCAGGGTCTCTCAATTTGTCCTGAACACTTCAAAAGTCAAAATTAATGCTGAATTTAAAATGAGCAAATTAATAGAGCTACTATCATTTCCATACTATGGATAAATCCAATTATTGCACTTATGTTAATATCTTTTTCTCATTGTTTTTTGAAAGGAATTCTTTATCTGGCAAAAATACAGGTATTAAGTCCTGCTTTTGTTTTCTATTCACAGATGTGTTTTCAGTTCACATCTGGTACAATGTGTATTTTCTCACAAGTATCAAAGTTGGAAAGGAAAGGCTGTGACTCACCTCTGTCAGGACAGGAAGTGTGGAAGAAGAACTTGTGATTTTGGTTTGCTTTAGAAAAAGGGTCCACGTCTTCTGTGCCAGTCTCAGTTCTCTGTTTTCACCCCATTTTGCTAAGTTTCTGCATCTTCTCCATACAGTTGATTTCTAGCCTTTTTCTTGATGTGAGTGGAAGGTTGTGGTTTTCCACCACCTATTCTGCTCCTGAACACATCTGCCTATACTTCTGGATTGGACTCTGGTCCAGTCCTCCCAGATTAGTGAGTTCTTTCTTGATGTTTCCATGACCTCCATAAATCCAGAGTTGCGGTGAGGGACCCCTTTCTGGGGATGGCTTTGAAAGTGAAAGTGAAAGTTGCTCAGTCGGGTCTGACTCTTTGTGACCCCATGGACTATACAGTCCACAGAATTCTCCAGGCTAGAATATGGACTGGGTAGCCTTTCTCTTCTCCAGTGGATCTTCCCAACCCAGGAATTGAACTGGGGTCTCCTTGGGAAGATTCCCTGGAGAAGGAAATGGTAACCCTCTCCAGAACTCTTGCCCTGAAAATCCCATGGATGGAGGAGCTTGGTGCAGGCTACTATCCATGGGGTCGCAAAGAGTTGGGCACGACTGAGCGACTTCACTTTCTTTCTTTCTTTCTCCTGCATTGCAGGCAGATTCTTTACCAACTGAGCTGTCAGGGATGGCTTTTCTTGGGGCCAACCCCAAATTTTGCCTCTTCCCTTCCTCCTTTCCCAGATTGCATGCCTCCTCACATCTGAAAGCCACATTGGATTATTCCTTCCTGAGAACTGACATAGTTGAGGAAGTAGGGGAATCTCTGGGCAGAGGAAAAAAAGACTTAAGACAGATATGTAAAAATCAGTTGAAAATAATTGGGATATCATAATTTTAGTGAAAGAAGTACACAAGGAGCTTGAGAAGATCAAGGAGCAAACTTCAGAAGGCACAGAGAGTAAACACATTGTTATAAAAATATTGAAGGAAAGGGGGTCAGTTTGTCAAAACAACAGTCAAGATAGTGACTGTAGTATTGACGGTTACAATAGAAATGGTTTCTTTACTGATTTATATGCATCTAGAAAACAATACTCTAATGGCAACATTTTTATCATCTAGGTTTACCTCCTATAATGATTATTTTTCTCTTTCCTTTCAATATCTGCTATTGGGGAAATTCTATAAGTGAAGCATGCTTTTTTCTTGCTGGGTCAAAACAAAGTATTGCAGTGGCCTCTTCATAAATGTCAATTGCCTTCCCTTTTCCCTAAGCCTGGAATGACACTAATAATGTTCTCCTGAAGATTCATAGACTCATAGAATGTTTTATCTAGGGAGGAATTTAGAGATAATCTCACCCAACTCCCACTAAGAAAGATGAAGACGTTGTGGCCCAGAGACTGGAAGTGGCTTGTAGGAGGTTGCCCTGCAAGTTCACAGTACAGCCAAGAGCAGAAGCCAAGTATTGATTGGAGGGAGAAACAGGAGCAAAGATTCTGATTTAGGGAGATGACACATTCCTGAAAACTGAAAGAACTGCTCTTGTAGGCTGAAGAATTAGGTTGGTGTCATACTATCCAGGGTTGGAAAAGCCATGTTAGGGACTTAAGGAGTAGAGAGAGACATTGGATGCTTAGAGGGATGATGATATTAGATGGCATTTTGAGAAACATACATTATTTTTTCTGTATTATGTCCACTGAGTAATAAGATTCTCTACCTCTCAAATGTCCTTACTCTCAGTTCAGGGTGTAATCTTGCTCTCTGCAGTCATCCTTGTCCTGATGATAATTTCTCCTTCTATATTTTTTCCACCACTTCTCTTTATCCTCCAGACCAGAATATTCTGCTTCTAGCTCATTTTCACCCTCAGTTTAAAACAGAGATAGCCTTTATCTACCTTATCTATCTCCCCAGGCTCTTCTGTCTTCTCCCATTTCCTGTGTGATCATGCTTCACTTCAGAGATTTTGTTTGGCTTTATCTAGTCCTTAGACTCTTGAACAGGAATGGATAAATTATCTAATACTTCCATTAATTTTACACTGCAATCCATACTTTTCTGTGAATATCTTCCTCACATCGGAAGACAGGGAAACACTTTCTTTGTCTGTCAGTGAAGAATTTTCATATCAAACATTTGTAGCAATTTACCCTATTGCTAAAGTCCTGTCCTTTGTGTATCTGACAATAAATTATTTATAGTAATAATTTTCTTTCTTTGTATTATGTTCACAACATTATCTTTCACTATCACACCCTAGAAGGTCTAGATTGCATTGCTTTAAATCTTTAAAGGCTTAAACATAATAACCAGGATTAGAGGAGACAATTAGCATTTACTGAATAGTTGCCATGTAACAGACACTGTGCTATGACATTTCCTCATTGGGTTGAGTTGAGCCAAAGTGAAATTCAGAATCTAGACTTCAGTAAAATGTATAAGCTGGTGATACTTCTAGGTATCTTCTAATGAAATAGCTACACAGGGAACTTTTGTATTCTGGGTGAAGTCAGAGGGATGGAGGTGGGGAGAAGGAAGATGGGAAAAGAGAAGGAAGAAATGGCTGATGCCTGGGGAACACACGGCCCCCTTCTCCATTAGCTGGAGAAACTGGTTCTATGGCTTAAAGGAGAGATGGTTTAAAAACAATACATCCAGAAGTTGTATTGGTGAAAGTAATTTTGCTCTGGGCAAGAAACAAAAGCCTGCTCAGAGGCTCACCTAATAAAATATGACCCTAAATTGGAAGAAAATGATCTGCTTCCCAACTCTATCACAAACCATAGTGTGGTCTGAGAGGTTGCAGAAATTACTAGCTGAGGAAAGTAGAGTCTGGAAGATAAGCCCTCTGAACAAAAGGATGAATAAGAGGTCATGATAAGGTTCCACGGCAAGAAATTGGTATAATACAGAGATGGGGCATGTGTAATGACTGAGAGAATATTGAAGAAATACCTGGTTATGCAGGTGGGATACAGTAGGCATAAATTTTAATATGATCCCAAATGAATAGAACCAAGTGACATATATACATCACAACATATAATTCCTTAAAGTATCATTTGAAAATAGAACTATTATCTTCATTTCCAGAGGAGGAAATAAATACTCAGATTAAACAGTTTTTCATGGTCATGCAGTTCATCAGTGGCAGTCCTATGTTTCTAACTCTGAGCCTTGGTAATATCCCACACTGATGTTCCTTAGGACTATACACATTGCCTCCTGACTATGTGGTACTTGTTTTCTGATTGGTTGAGTATTCAGGTAGGGGTGACCAGAATAGAGTAAAGGGTACCCAACAACTCAGATTATATACTTTTTTATTCATTTATCTGCTGAAAGGCATCACAAAATTGTTGAAATAGTATAGATATTGAAGGCAGGCGTACTTGAGCTTAGATCTCAACAGTGCCATTTTCTAGCTGTAAGCTTTTTTGAAAATGACTTTTCCTCTGTCAGTTTTGGTCCCCTTGTCTGTAAGGGGGAATAATAATATGTCTTTTGAATACAGTTGTGAAGCATAAATCTATAGCTTGAAAGCATAAATCTATAGCTTAAAGCATAAACCTATAAACCTGTAGCTCATATTACAGTGCTTAGGACTACAATAAGTGAAAATGCTAGTTGCTCATTCATGTCCGGCTCTTTATGACCCCATGGCCTGTAGCCCGCCAGGCTCCTCTCTCCATGGAATTCTCCAGGCAAAAAGCGGGTAGCCATTTCCTTCTCCAGGGGATCTTCCCTATCCAGGGAACAAATCTGGGTCTGCTGCATTGCAGGCAGATTCTTTACCATCTGAGTCTCCAGGGAAGAAAGAACACAGTAGGTTCTCACTAAATGATAGCCACATTTATTATTGGCAGTTCCCTTGCCTGAACTCTTTGTATCCATGAGAGAAACCATGTGGAACATGTCAGCACAGAATACCAGCAGATTGAGTGTTGATGCTGTCAGTTCTTAACTTCATTTTACATTTTTCCCTAGCATGTCTTTTTTTTTAAATTTTGCTTCCATATATAAAATAACATATGGGAGTACATTGTTTTGACTCCTCCTGCTAGGAACCAAGCATCGCTTTTTTTCTTTATAAAAGGAAGGGGATTGTATTGACCTACATCTTTTCTCTTTGGAAAATGCCTACATTACATTTATTGACATTTCAGAGTTTTTCCTTAAAGCTCCTCATTCTGTGGCTAGCAAGTGTGTTTCTTTCACTTGAAAGGCTATCCAAAAGGCATTCCTGTATAAAATTCACTGAGTTTTTCTTAACTATGCATTGTCATGAGACCATATGGCTGTAAATGATTTAGTTTTTCATGAAAAATGGTTTTAAATCAAAAGTGAAACCTGCTAAAAAGAATTTGCATACTTGATGAAAAATAAAGGCAATAAAATGTTTAATCTGGCTGTGAGAAATGTACTGGGATTTCATAAGCACCCCTTACATAATAAGGAAATACATTTTCATTATGATCTTTGCATTACCAGTGTTATGGAAACTTGGCTTCTTTCGAAAGTGGTATAGAAAACTAGAGCATAAATGGTGTTCACCTTAAGATTCAAGCAGATCTGCTACATCTGGAAAGTTGTGAAGTTAGACCTGCTCTGATCCATATAAATGAGGATCTTAGTGGGAAAAAACCCACTCTAGTATTCTTGCCTGGAGAATTGTATGGTCAGGAGACTGGTGGGCTACTGTACATGGGTCACAGAGCTGGACATGATGAAGCCACTTAGCAGACAGGCAGGCAGTGGGAAAACACTTGAACTCAGGGAAGAAATGGAGCAGTGTGATGGACTCTAAGCAGAAGAGAGAGTCTGATCACAGTACTGGGAGCTTCTTTAATAGGAACCAGAAAGTTACACCAATGTTTGACATATGAGCAATCAAATACTCAAAGAACTGTTGTTGTTGTTGTTGTTGTTGTCGTTGTTGTTGAGTCACTCAGTTGTGTTCGACTCTTTGAGATCCCCTGGACTGCAGCACCCCAGGTTTCCCTGTCCTTCACTATTTCTTGGAGTTTTCTCAGACTCATGTCCATTGAGTCAGTGATGCCAGCCAACCATCTCATCCTTTGTCATCAGCTTCTCCTCCTGCCTTCAATCTACCCAGCATCAGGGTCTTTTCCAGTGAGTTGGCCCTTTGCATGAGGTGGCCAAAATGTTGGAGCTTCAGCAGCACAGTCCTTCCAATGAATATTCAGGGTTGATTTCCTTTAGGATTGACTGGTTTGATCTCCTTGCTGTCCAAGGGACTATCAAGAATCTTCTCCTGCACCATAGTTTGTTTCATTAAAACCTTCATGGGAAACTGAAAGCAAGAGGACTCAGCAGCAATGAAAGCTGTAGTGCTGGCAGACTTGGGGAATGGTATCTTGGTCCAGATGCTGAGTGATGTCAGCAGCAGAGAAGCTGTCTTGGAAAGCATCATCTGACAAAGGAGATGCCATCTGACAGAAAGATGCCCAAGAGAAAAATGGCCACCACTTCCTGGTACCATGTAAACAGAAGGGCCAGGAAGTGGAATTGGGAACTCTTAGATGTATCTAGAAAGAGTTTGAGGTGACTGCAATTCCTAAGGAGCTGATATAGTGGGGAAAGACACTGCAGCAGTGATTCTACCTTTGTTCCAAGTGGGTATCATTCGTTGCATGCTTAATTTCTTCCTACTTATATCAACTAACAAGTAATGTTGTAAAATGCAATCCCTGGTTGAGAACTTCCTTTAATGGTACGACACATTTCAAAGTGTATCTAAAGTTCATTGTGCCACTACTTTTAATTGGTGTTGAAGAGGCAACATTAAGAAAACACAGTAAAAGGGAAAAGTAGAATGTAAAAGTAAATGCATCTCAATATTAATAGCTGCAAATGCTAATCAACTTGGAAAAAAGATTATTCTCAGTGTACTGCATCAATTGGATAACACCAACTGGATAATCCTTATGATGAGATTTCATTCTGTGTCATTCAAAAGGCTGTCCAGTAACTTCAAGCAAGGCTGTGGATAATTTCATCCTGGAGATTTTTTAGTCCTCAGCCATCCTGGGATCAGTTCTAAGCACCTGGCACAGACACACAGAATCTCAGGAAAGAGATTATTTCTGGATCAGTATGAAGAATTTCACAGTCTATATTTAAAAGAAAGGGTCAAAATATTGCATCCTTTCCTCACATAAACAATAATTTATTTGTGTCTAATACTTATTTCTCTTAATTTGTTACAGTCTAAAGATCCTTAAGATCTAAAGACATGTTAAGACTTGAACAATCACATAGGGAATGTGTTGGCCATTAAAGATTTGGAGGAGTAGAAGATAATAAATATGTCTGTATTTAATGAGAGGCACAACTTAGGAGTCAGACCGTTGTCTTCAGCTTGTGATCAAAAAGGTGTGAGAGACTGACATATATGCACCATTGAAACTATGTATAAAATAAATAACTAATGAGAACCTACTGTATGCAGATCAGGAAGCAACAGTTAGAACTGGACATGGAACAACAGACTGGTTCCAAATAGGAAAAGGAGTATGTCAAGGCTGTATATTGTCACCCTGCTTATTTAACTTATACGCAGAGTACATCATGAGAAACGCTGGGCCGGAAGAAGCACAAGCTAGAATCAAGATTGCCAGGAGAAATCTCAATAACCTCAGATATGCAGATGACACCACCCTTATGGCAGAAAGTGAAGAGGAACTAAAAAGCCTCTTGATGAAAGTGAAAGAGGAGAGTGAAAAAGTTGGCTTAAAGCTCAACATTTCAAAAACGAAGATCACGGAATCTGGTCCCATCACTTCATGCGAAATAGATGGGGAAACAGTGGAAACAGTGTCAGACTTTATCTTTTTGGGCTCCAAAATCACTGCAGATGGTGACTGCAGCCATGAAATTAAAAGACGCTTACTCCTTGGAAGAAAAGTTATGACCAACATAGATAGCATAATGAAAAGCAGAGACATTACTTTGCCAACAAAGGTCCATCTAGTCAAGGCTAT
>SJYQ01001904.1:1137423-1151213 GCA_006410935.1 Redunca redunca | reverse complement strand
TCTATTTCCCATGAAGTGTTGGGACCAGATGCCATGATCTTTGTTTTCTGAATGTTGACCTTTAAGCCAACTTTTTCACTCTCCTCTTTCACTTTCATCAAGAGGCTTTTTAGTTCCTCTTCACTTTCTGCCATAAGGGTGGTGTCATCTGCATATCTGAGGTTATTGATATTTCTCCCAGCAATCTTGATTCCAGCTTGTGCTTCTTCCAGCCCAGCGTTTCTCATGATGTACTCTGCCTATAAGTTAAATAAGCAAGGTGACAATATACAGCCTTGACATACTCCTTTTCCTATTTGGACCAGTCTGTTGTTCCATGTCCAGTTCTAACTGTTGCTTCCTGACCTGCATATAGGTTTCTCAAGAGGCAGGTCAGGTGATTTGGTATTTCCATCTCTTTCAGAATTGTCCACAGTTTGTTGTGATCCATATGGTCAAAGGCTTTGGCATAGTCAATAAAGCAGAAATAGATGTTTTTTTGGAACTCTCTTGCTTTTTTGATGATCCAGCAGATGTTGGCAATTTGTTCTCTGGTTCCTCTGCCTTTTCTAAATCCAGCTTGAACATCTGGAAGTTCATGGTTCACGTAATGCTGAAGCCTGGCTTGGAGAGTTTTGAGCATTACTTTACTAGCGTGTGAGATGATTGCAACTGTGCGGTAGTTTGAGCATTCTTTGGCATTGCTTTTCTTTGGGATTGGAATGAAAACTGATCTTTTCCAGTCCTGTGGCCACTTTTTTGAGTTCTCCAAATTTTCTGGCATATTGAGTACAGCACTTTCACAGCATCATCTTTCAGGATTTGAAATAGCTCAACTGGAATTCCATCACCTCCACTAACTCTGTTTGTAGTGATGCTTTCTAAAGCCCACTTGATTTCACATTCCAGGATATCTGGCCCTAGGTGAGTGATCACACCATCGTGATTATCTGAGAAACTGCCATAGTTAAGGAGAAAAAGGAAACATGGTGGCTAAATGTAAGGTACATCCTAGATGGAATCCTGAAATAGAGATAAGGAGACTAGGAAAGAACTAGTGAAAGCTACCAGTGTCAGTTTCTTAGTTTTGACAGGTGCCTCATGGTCGTGTGAAATGATGATGTTGGGAGAAACTGGGTAAAGGATGCATATGCCTGCTCTGTACTATCTTTGCAGCTGTTCAATTTTTTGTAACTGTTCTGTAAATCTAAAATTGTTGTTTAGTTACTAAATTGTGCTCCACTGTTTACAACCCGATGGCCTGTAGCTTGCCAGGCTCCTCTGTCCATGGGTTTTCCTAAGCAGGAATATTGGAGTGAGTGGCCATTTCTTTCTCCAAGGGGTCTTCCAGAAACTGACCCTCAGGGTTTCTCAGGCTGTTGCTAGAATATATATGGAGTAATCACTTACAGAGAGTTCAGTGTCTCCAAAGCACAGCTTTAAGTGCTGGGGACACAAAAAGAAACAAAATAAAATTTTTGCTCTTAAGAGGACTTGCTCTAGTTGGTAGATACAGAACAGAGAATTACAATACATAGAGATGTAGAAAGGATATCAGGGGAACCTAGACAAGGAGAACAGATATCTCATACAGTTTGAAGAAGGTCAAGGTGAAGATACTAGTGGAAGCAACCTCTAAACTGAGTCTTAATTTGGTGTGCACAAGAGGCAGAATAATTGCTGAGGAGGTAGTCAGAGAAGAGAGGAAATCTTCAGGCAGCAGACAGTGCACCCAGGGCATTCTGATAAGAGCAATCAGATGCTTGTCTGGCAATGAATGTGGAGAAGGAGTCGGAAAGCAGCAGGCAATAAAGCTACTGGGATAAACAAAGCCCTCAAACTGGAGGCATTTACATGTGATAGTGTGCAGTTTAGATTTGACCTTTTAAGAAAGGAAGCAGGCTTCACCTCTGGTTCAGTTCAATTCAGTTGCTCAGTAGTGTCTGACTCTTTGCAAACCCATGGACTACAGCACACCAGGCCTCCCTGTCCATCACCAGCTCCCAGAACTTGCTCAAACTCATGTCCATCGAGTTGGTGATGTCATCCAATCATCTCATCCTCTGTCGACCCCTTCTCCTCTGCCTTCAGTCTTTCGCAGCATCAGGGTCTTTTCCAATGAGTCAGTTCTTTGCATCAGGTGGCCAAAGTATTGGAGTTTCAGCTTCAGCATCAGAACTTCCAATGAATGTTCAGGACTGATTTCCTTTAAGATTGACTGGTTTGATCTTGCAAAGTCACCTCTGGTAACTACTTTCAAACCTAGTTATCATTCTTAACCAATTTTTTCAGTCTCCATGATCTGTTTAATCTTAATAAAAAGCATCTGTATTGCTGCATAGTGGTTTTTGAGGTCCAGATAGAATAAATATGGTTAAGACATGGAACTTAGAGTCATAGCCTACCTGTTCATAATTCTCTTCTCCCCCACCTCTGTGGGCTTCTCTGGTGGCTCAGATGGTAGAAAATCTTCCCACAGTGCAGGAGACTCAGGTTTAATCTCTCGGTCAGGAAGATCCCCTGAAGAAGAAAATGGCAACTCTCTTCATTCTTCCCTGGGAAATCCTATGGACAGAGGAGTGTGGCAGGGCTCCTCTGTAGAAAGGATTTCAGAGGAACTTAGAAAAGGAGAACAGAGTCAGACATGACTTAGTGAGTAAACAATAACAACCACCTCTGTGCCTTTCAGCAGATTGGACTTCTATTTTCTCAAATGTAGAATGAAAGTTATAATAACACAATCTATTTTATCTGGTTACTGAGAGGATTAAATGAGATTCATCCTTAAAATGATTTAATCTAATTAAATGAGATTAAATGCCATTCATCCATGCATTCATGGCATGGAGAAAACACTCAAGATTTCACATGACATCATACAGTACATCATACACAGTATGACTTAGCAGTTAGAGGGTGCATGCCTGAGCCAAGGTGTCCTGATTTTGTCACTTACTGATTGTGTAACCTTGGGCAAATTTCTTAACTCTCCATACCTAAGTCTCCTTCAGTTAAATGAGCATCATTTTGTTTAAAGGACTGAGTGGGCTTATATATAGAGAGTACTGAGAACTGTACCTAGTACATAGATTCGTTGTGAGCTGCTTATATGAATTTATGCACGGAATAAGCATTCAACAACTGTTAGCTATTTTTTTCATTAAAAAATTATTGATGTGTAGTTAATACACATGGTTGTGTTCATTTCAGGGGTACAACAAAGTGATTCGGTTATACATACATATGTATCTATTATTTTCAGATTTGTTTCCCTTCTAGGTTATAAGATATTGAGTATAGTTTCCTGTACTATACAGTAGATCCTTGGTGGTCATCTATTTTATATATGGGGGTGCATATAAGTGTTAATCCCAAACTCCTAATTTATCCTCTCCTTCACTTCCCCATTGGTAACCATAATTTTGTTTTCTCTGTTTCTGGCTCTATTTCTATTCTGTAGCTGCTCTTAACTATGATCTGAGACTGGGATCTGATGCCCTGGGCTGGCTCAGGTAAGGAATAAAGACCTAACCTTGAAGTTGGCCCCCAAATTATCAGGAAAGCAGTTTTTTCTTTTTGTGCTTTTTGGCTCCCACCTGCCAGTGGAGGTTGTCAACCACCTCTTTGTGCTGGTATTGCTGACCCTTGTTTAAAATAAGAACAAAAAAACTTAGCTAAAGAGAAACACAAGCAATTTACCACAAACCTCTCAAAGTTTCATTTTGATGTTTAACAGAGCTTTGTGAAATCTGAGTTTGACTACTTCTGTCCCAGAGCTTCTTTCATGTCTTAGTATGATTTTGTATCAGTTATCCTAACAGGAGGAGGCACTCCAATATTGAAGTAGAGTTATGTTATAGGATAGCAAATAGCTCAGATATATATTTATATGTATATATATATATATACACAAAAATTGCATTTGCTTACAATTGAGATTTGAATAGAATCAGACAAAAATGAGATGCAAAAATTTCTCCAGCATATTCACGTGTAATTACTAACAAAGAAACCCTTTCAATTTTGTCCCTCTTTTATTTGGGACCTAGCATACAAGATAATTATTGCCTGGGATATTGAGATGTACTGAACCATATAAAAATAATTCTTCAAAGGTACACTCCACAAACCATTGAGCAACATGAACAAGACTCTTGTCACAAATCCAGACTGACAGGTCATTCCTTGGCATTTTCACACAATATTGAAAATCAGCCTGAACTGGCAGGTGTAAAGTTCCTAGATTCTCACTTGACAGAATAATTCAGTACTGATAGTTTGTGACTGATAATAGGCAAAAGGTGTGCAACAACAGCATCACAGGAAAGAATATAATTTTATTCAAGAGCAGCTAAAAGTATAAATATTTTTCTATTAAGTTCTCAACAACATTGCTCATGGAATTCCAATTATCTAAACACAGCAGAGGATCTTGAAAAAAATCACAAAACAAACTCAGAAAAACCTCACAACACATGCCTCCTCCAGGTTTCTCTCACTTCCTGGCTGATAAATATTTATGAAGGCAGAAACTTACATGTCGGTCTTCACATAAATGCTTGCTCCTTTATCCCTCCAACAGCACCCACTCAAGAGATTAGCACACCAGCCATCTCTGCAATCTCTTGCTTGCTTATGATGTTCTGTAACAATTTCAATGGGCTTTCCAAGTGGTGCTAGTGGTAAGGAACCCTCCTGCCAATGCAGGAGACTTAAGGGATATGGGTTCGATTCCTAGATCGGGAAGATCCCCTGGAGGAGAGCATGGCAACTCACTCCAATATTCTTACATGGAGAATCTCATGGACAGAGGAGCCTGGCAAGCTACACTGCATAGGGACACAAAAAGTCAGACACAACTGAAGCAACTTAGCACATAGCATGCATAATAATTCCAAATCAATAATGGACTTCATCTTTCTCTCATCAGCAAGAAGAGAGGTTAGCACAATAGCCATTTAGAAAATTCATCTGGTGAAAGAACAGATTTTTGTAACTAAGCCCCCAAAAGATCCCCTAATGCCCCATGGCTTGGGGTGGCCATCTCATATCAACTAATCAACAGATGAGCTGACTACCCTTCAGTCTATCTGTTCCCCAGGGCTTTTTACCCAACTGATCCTCCAAAGATATGACCTAGGACAGCGCTTCTCAAATTCTATTGTAAATGCACATCACCTGGGTTCTTGTTAAATTACAGGCTCTGAGTCAGCAGGAGATGGAGCTTGAGATACTGCATTTCCCTTAAGTTCCTATGAGATACAGGTACATCTGGTCCAAGGACCACACTTTGAGTAACAGGGCTCTATGAGATTCAGAATAACTCAAGATACTAGAGAAGGCATCTGCCTGAATTCTATCAACATATTTATTTGCATAATAACATGTATCCCTGATGCATTAACATCTTTTTAATCTCAGAAAAGGGAAATGGAGTGCCATCTCTGCTTTTGGTAGATAGGATGAACTAAAAAATGTTTGTGCTTATTCTTTTTAGAGAAAAAGAGAAAGTTAGGGACAACAGAATCCAAAAGAGAATTTTTCTGAATAATCTAGAGCCCAAATAGAACATACTGGCAACAAAATTATTCTTCCCTTTTCTGGATAAGGAAAATTCTGTGCTCCAGGTTGGTAGGTGTCATGAGACAACTCCATCCCCTTCCCAGATGCCACAGAGACTGACATTAATGTTTATGTTGAGGTAAGTGTCTAATTTTGCAGGAATAGATTAAAGCATGAAATTAGGAATAGTCAACATTGCTTTATGATTATACAGTGGAAGTGAGAAATAGATTTAAGGGACTAGATCTGATAGACAGAGTGCCTGATGGAATATGGACAGAGGTTCGTGACATTGTACAGGAGACAGGGATCAAGACCATCCCCTAGAAAAAGAAATGCAAAAAAGCAAAATGGCTCCTGAGGAGGCCTTACAAATAGCTGTGAAAAGAGAAGCAAAAAGCAAAGGAGAAAAGGAAAGATATACCCATTTGAATGCAGAGTTCCAAAGATTAGCAAGAAGAGATAAGAAAGCCTTCCTCAGCGATCAATACAAAGAAATAGAGGAAAACAACAGAATTGGAAAGACTAGAGATCTCTTCAAGAAAATTAAAGATACCAAGGGAACATTTCATGAAAAGATGGGCTTAATAAAGGACAAAAATGGTATGGACTTAACAGATGAAGAAGATGTTAAGAAGAGGTGGCAAGAATACAGAGAAGAATTGTACAAAAAAGATCTTCACAACCCAAATAATCACGATGGTGTGATCACTCAGCTAGAGCCAGATATCCTAGAATACAAAGTCAAGTGGGCCTTAGGAATCATCACTATGAACAAAGCTAGTGGAGGTGATGGAATTCCAGTGGAGCTATTTCAAATCTTAAAAGATGATGCCGTAAAAGTGCTGCACTCAATATGCCAGCAAATCTGGAAAATTCAAAAGTGGCCACAAGACTGGAAAAGGTCAGTTTTCATTCCAATCCCAAAGAAAGGCAATGCCAAAGAATGCTCAAACTACCACACAATTGCACTCATCTCACATGCTAGGAAAGTAATGTTCAAAATTCTCCAAGCCAGGCTTCAGCAATAAGTGAACCGTGAACTTCCAGATGTTCAAGCTGGTTATAGAAAAGGCAGAAACCAGAAAACAAATTGCCAACATCCTTTGGATCATCGAAAAAGCAAGAGAGTTCCAGAGAAACATCTACTTCTGCTTTATTGACTAGGCCAAAGACTGTGTGGATCACAAAAAACTATGGAAAATTTCTAAAAGAGATGGGAATACCAGACCACCTGACCTGCCTCTTGAGAAACCTGTATGCAGGTCAGGAAGCAACAGTTAGAACTGGACATGGAACAACAGACTGCTTCCAAATAGGAAAAGGAGTACATCAAGGCTGTATATTGTCACCCTGCTTATTTAACTTATACGCAGAGTACATCATGAGAAATGCTGGGCTGGAAGAAGCACAAGCTGGAATCAAGATTGCCGGGAGAAATCTCAATAACGTCAGATATGCAGATGACACCACCCTTATGGTAGAAAGTGAAGAAGAACTAAAAAGCCTCTTGATGAAAGTGAAAGAGGAGAGTGAAAAAGTTGGCTTAAAGCTCAGAAAACTAAGATCATGGCATCTGGTCCCTCGCTTCATGGGAAATAGATGGGGAAATAGTGGAAACAGTGTCAGACTTTATTTTTGGGGGTCTAAAATCACTGCAGATGGTGATTGCAGCCATGAAATTAAAAGACATTTACTCCTTGGAAGGAAAGTTATGACTAACCTAGATAGCATATTCAAGAGAAGAGACATCACTGTCAACAAAGGTCCGTGTAGTCAAGGCTATGGTTTTTCCAGTGGTCATGTATGGATGTGAGAATTGGACTATAAAGAAAGCTAAACACAGAAGAATTGATGCTTTGGAACTGTAGTGTTGGAGAAGACTCTTGAGGGTCCCTTGGACTGCAAGGAGATCCAGCCAGTCCATCCTAAAGGAGGTCAGTCCTTGGTGTTCATTGGAAGGACTTATGTTGAATCTGGAACTCCAATACTTTGGCCACTTGATGCAAAGAGCTGACTCATTTGAAAAGACCTTGATGCTTGGAAAGATTGAGGGCAGGAGGAGAAGGGGATGACAGAGGATAAGATGGTTGGATGGCATCACCAACTCAATGGACATGGGTTTGGTTGGACTCTGGGAGTTGGTGATGGACAGAGAGGCCTGGCGTGCTGCGGCTCAGTTCAGTTCAGTTCAGTCGCTCGGTTGTGTCCGACTCTCTGTGACCCCATGAACCACAGCATGCCAGGCCTCCCTGTCCATCACCAACTCCTGGAGTTCACCCAAACCCACGTCCATCAAGTCGGTGATGCCATCCAGCCATCTCATCCTGGGTCGTCCCCTTCTCCTCCTGCCCCCAATACCTCCCAGCATCAGAGTCTTTTCCAATGAGTTAACTCTTCACATGAGGTGGCCAAAGTACTGGCTTTTCAACTTTAGCATCATTCCTTCCAAAGAACATCCAGGACTGATCTCTTTTAGAATGGACTTGTTGGATCTCCTTGCAGTCCAAGGGACTCTCAAGAGTCTTCTCCAATACCACAGTTCAAAAACATCAATTCTTCGGCACTCAGCCTTCTTCACAGTCCAACTCTCACATCCTTACATGACTACTGGAAAAACCATAGCCTTGACTAGATGGATCTTTGTTGGCAAAGTAATGTCTCTGCTTTTCAATATGCTATCTACGTTGGTCATAACTTTCTTTTCAAGGAGTAAGCATCTTTAATTTCATGGCTGCAATCACATCTGCAGTGCTTTGGAGCCCAGAATAATAAAGTCTGACACTGTTTCCACTGTTTCCCCATCTATTTCCCATGAAGTGATGGGACCAGATGCCATGATCTTCATTTTCTTAATGTTGAGCTTTCAGCCAACAGAGAGGTTAAGTAACTTGGTCAAAGTCACTCAGTGTTCTGAGGAACACTTTAGTAATGACTCAAGATTTCATCCTCTGGCATTAAACATATTGACACCAAGAAAGTTAAAAGAAAATGTAAAGCTAAAGCCATTTCAATGTATGTGAACTTTTCTTGCACCCTATTCTTCCAGGCCTTTCTTACAGAAAAAAATTTTAATCACTGATTTGATTCCACTTTGAATATGAATTACACCTTCTGAGGATTTTCATCATTGTTCTCATGCTCAGTTGTGTCTGACTCTTTGCAATCCCATGGACTGTAACTCACCAGGCTCTTCTGTCCATGGGATTTCCCAAGCAAGAATACTGGAGTGGGTTATCATTTCCTCCTCTAGGGGATCTTTCAGATCCAGGGATCGAACCTGCAACTCCTGTGTTTCCTGTGTTTCAGGTGGATTCTTTACCCACTGAGCCATCAAGAAAGCTCTCTGAGGATACACACCCCAAATCAACAGTGAGTCTGCCCTATGTAATCCTTGCTGCCCTTCAATTACCTTGTTGGTTGATGTGACTATTGGACTATCATCAGCTCAGTTGCTGAGTCGTGTCCGACTCTTTGTGACCCCATGGACACCAGCACACCAGGCTTCCCTGTCCATCACCAACTCCTGGAGTGCACTGTTGCTCAAACTTATGTCCATTGAGTTGGTGATGCCATCCAGCCATCTCATACTCTGTCGACCCCTTCTCCCCTTGCCTTCTCCTCCAGGACTATCATGTGTTACCACATTAGATGGAAGCTTCATGAGAGCAGGGTGCTTTTATCCCCAAGGTCAACACCATACTTTCAGCCTATAGAAGAGACTCAGTGATTTGTAGAAGAAAACTGAATGAATTCCCATTTTATGAGACCCAGAGAGATGAGAAATAACTCACCTAAGATTACACAACTCAAATGAGATAAGATCAAGCAAAGCTTTGAATCTGCTTCTTCCCAAATTTGAAGCCCATTTTCCAGTCCATACCACATTTTACTTTATCCACCCATTAATGAGAGCATTTATTTCCTGAATGGAGTCATTGTAGTATTTACAGAACGCAAGTGATATATATGAGGTATGAAGACTGGAATTGGAGGATATTTTGACTTATTAAAGGTTGTTGTAACATTTATATGTAGTGAATGGTCTTTTTTTTTTTTTTTTTTTAACATATCCCATGCTGAAATTGCAAGAGTTTTGAAAATACTCCAAGTCAAGTACCTGGGGCTGCAGGTTTATTTTTAAATTCATTCTTAGCTTGTAACAGTGTCTTTCACCTAGTAGGGATGTAGTCCATATATGAGGAATTGAATTGAAAAGAATACGTAGGAAGCAGACCTTCTTTTGGGACTTCCCTGCTAGCTCAGACAGTAAGGAATCTGCCTGCAAGGCAGGAAACCCAGGTTCAATTCCTGGATTGGGAAGATCCCCTGGAAAAGGGAATGGCAACACACTCTAGTATTCTTGCCTGGAGAATCTCCATGGACAGAGGATCCTGGTGGGCTGTACAGTCCATGGAGTCTCGAAGAGTTGGAGACAACTGACCAACATAAAACCTTCTTTATGTTTAAGATATTGTTGATGGAAAAAATGGATAATTCTGAGGCTTGGGGTTGGTTGATCAGTCTGCTTTTTAATTTTATAGGAACCATTTTCATGTCTGAAAGTGATATTCCTAATAAGGTCATAGCAAAAAACAGCACCAGTCTTTCTATTAATGGCTTAGGAATAATTTAAATAGAAGACAGCACAGTATTACATTGTTAAACTTTATTCAAGAATTATAAGAAATACGTTATTAGACCTAAGGCTTAAGCTGAAGAATTCTCCTCTAGAATATGTTTCCTGATTAGACCTGAATTGTTTTTCTTTGCCACCACAAAGGCAATGCAAATGCTGGTTAAAGCAATTAAAACTTTCCTTTGTTTGCAGAAAGAGATGTACCCAGATATGGCTTTTTGCTTGTAGACATCTTAATAAGCAGTAGCAGACTGAAATGAAATCTGTCATCAGTTATATTTTTCTCTTAGACAAACTGTCTACTTCACATACATATTAAGCAAGATGTGTTACCAAGGCTTCCTTATATTCGTATTTGTTGTTGTATAATGGTAAATGTAGAAATAACACTAGATCTATCAATTTGATAATATAATGCAATACATCTGGCAGCTGAACAGAAAAAAAATTGTAATGACATATTTGGCAGAGTGAATGGTTTTTATTATGGGTTTTTTCTTTCTTTTTTTTTTAAACACAATTGTGCCATTTGTTGTAGACTAATGTCAAGGAATATAAAGTATTATTGGGAATGCAGAATTCAGCTTTTGTAGAACATAAATTGACTGCCATGTAAATAGAACCATCAGTTTCATTGCTTGTTAAACATTTATTTACTGAAATGTTTTGAATAGGAAAGCTTGCTGAAGGGAACCATGCCTGTTTTTAGCTGTATATTGCAGAATTCTTTTATAAATTTGGCTTTTCTTCTGTTTTCATATTTTAAATTTTATATTGAAATCCACTGTAGAATATTGTACAACTAATTTTCTAGGTTATGCAGAATAATCAATTCTAAAAATGGCTAGGGTAGATGAAATTTTATTTGCTTTAATAGTATTATGAATTCATAATTATGAAATAGACTAGGAGCAAAAGGAAATATTCTCAATTCATTCATTCACTCTTAAGTTCATCAAACTTTTCTTGACTGCTGTGTGTCAGGCATCAGGCTAGTTTCTGGGAACATAAATTTGAGTGAGCTATGAGAAGTTTCAGAGAAGGCAATGGCACCCCACTCCAGTACTCTTGCCTGGAAAATCCCATGGACAGAGAAGCCTGGTAGGTTACAGTCCATGGGGTTGCGAAGAATTGGACACGACTGAGCGACTTCCCTTTCACTTTTCACTTTTCACTTTCATGCATTGGAGAAGGAAATGGCAACCCACTCCAGTATTCTTGTCTGGAGAATCCCAGGGACAGAGGAGCCTGGTGGGCTGCCATTTATGGGGTTGCACAGAGTCGGACACGACTGAAGTGACTTAGCACTTAGCATGAGAAGTTTAGTCTTGCTGGGGAGCTATGCACATAGAATATATTGGACATTATAATAGAGAAGTTTGCAGTATATTCCCATAATATGTATATGAAAACAAATCAAGGTAAGACATTATAAATACTTTTCATTTCATTTCCATTTATTGGAAGTAAACAAAAGTTAATGAGTATGAAGTAATAATACTGTAATCCATGAGCTCTTGTGGCCTAAAGAACGTTACATTGTGCTACTCATGAAGTATCATAGGGCTGCATGCATGGGCATTGGCTTGGGGTTTGGAGCCAGAATAAGGATGAATCTTCCTTGTAAATAGACTTGGAAATACCAACTCCATGGGCTCAGGAGTATGCTAATTGAGCAGAAAGACTCCAGCCACCGATAGGTGGCAAACACTGAGTACAGAAAGGCACAGAAAGTAGCCACATTACACAACCATCTGCAAGTGAATTATATGTGATCACAAGTTGAGCCTTGAAGAAATACACATAGCCTGAGAAGGAGGAAAATCAAGTGGGCCCCAAGAAGACAATCCAGTTTGTGCCTGAAAATAATCTCCTTAGACATAACAGAAAAGGTTATGATAATCCTTCATGAGAAGAGATAAAAGATGATGACCTTGATGGAAGGGATGGAGGTCCAAGAGGGAGGGAATCTATGTGTATATATAGCTAATTCACTTTGTTATACAACTGAAATTAACACAATATTGTAAAGCAGTTATACTCCAATAAAAAGCAAACAAAAATGAACAAAAATCCAAAACAAACAAAAAAATCCAGTAACAAAAAGATGATTACCAGAGCTCATTGTTTATCTTTCTTAATTTTCCGGGTATAAAGATATAGAAAAATTATACAATAATTTCAGATTATGGGTTCCCTGATTCTCAACAATTCTTCTGATATCTTCATAAAATCTCAAGAAGCATAAGACATCAATGTAGAGATACATGAAAATAAATTAATCTCTTGTATTAGAGTCTAGATTTCAAATGCCAATTTGAGAAAAATAATTTTTAAAAAAGATCATTAATACAGAATTCTGTGAAGAGCTTATTTCTATTGGAGTGTGCCATACATTTTCTGTTTCATACCAGGAAGTAAAAAAGAGATATAGAAATTAGCTGATTTACTTAATCAATATATATAGTCATTCTGGAAAACAATTTCCTATACAAACTTTATGCTTAAATGAGTATAAACACTCCATGGTTATTCTGGTTTTCTTCTGGACAGAATCAAAGTTTTTGACCTTCCAATCGTGTGATGGCTGAGCAGGAGGGCAGGATGAGACCAGAGGTTGTATCCTACCTGTCCCACCACGACTGGATCATGGAAGATACTTCTCTCTCAACCTCAGGGTTTCTCAACTGTAAACTGAAGCAAATACAACTTACCCCTACCTTGGAGGGTGTGGTCAAGAACCAATAAAAAATAACACTATTGTTAATTTTGTGTAATCATTTTGAGGAAACTGGTTAAATAATATGAAATAAGTTAAAAAAAAAAAAAGAAAACACTTAAAACTCAAGTGTGCCTTTTGTTTATGAGTTGCTACTAATTAAATGTTACTTCTAGCAGAAAAACATTCAGTGTTATGGTCATTTATTTATAAAACTAGGGATGGTAGAGTTGAGTTATAAGTTAGATGGCATTATATATGCAAGCATTAGGAGAGTCCCTGAAACTTGTCGAGTCTCTTAAATGCTATTGATTTAAACTGAATATAAATTTGCCAAGAATATAATATACTAATATTTCACTTCTAAATGCCAACTCCCTCTTTGAGCTTTCACTTCATTGTTCATTGGTAAACTTTTGGTTGTCTATAAAATTAAAATAAACAAACAAACAAACTTATAGGAGAAACAAGCTCAATATCCATTAGAGAAATATGTGTATAACCTGTGGCCCATAAAATAAAAGCACCAAATAAATGTTGAAAATTACAAATGGACCTGTAATAAATGTCCAAGTGGAAAAAAAACAGGTTACAAAGGAGAATGTATCAATGGATTCCAGCTTCAGAGCAAATGTGTGTTTATGCGTGTGTGTGTGTGTTGTATTTATGTATTGAAAAAACATGAAAGTTTATGTACAGAATATTAATAGTGATTATTTCTGAAGGAAGACCTTTACTTTCTATTTACGTTGTCTGAAAGTTTTACAACTGATATGTCCTATATTTATAACTTTTAAAAGTCTATTGTATTTTTAAAGTATTTCTGTGACAAAGTTTCTAAATAGACTTCTACAAAGAAATTGTTACACAAACATCCTTACCTAGATACTA
>SJYQ01001904.1:1096195-1137392 GCA_006410935.1 Redunca redunca | reverse complement strand
CTAGATACTATCAATAAACTATATAAAGATGTAATAAAATTTATAGTTTGAAATTATTGAATACACACTTTTGGTTTATTTAATTTTATAAGCAACTCATTAAAGATAGTTTTGAGGTAGATGGTTTGAAGAATTTTGATTGCCAATGCCACTAAAAACCACAGATTTCTAGAAAGGTTTAGAACATTAAAGATTAACTGCTTAGTTTTGCTAGACAAATAAAGATATTCAGAATTTGAATGTATTATTTTTTCCCTGATTTGATCACAGACCTAATTTGATAAAGAGGTCAGTACTTGGCACATTTGAACAAATATCAAAATGTTATTGGATATTTATAGAACTAAATTAGACGTTTAACAAATGGAAATTATAATTTAAAGAAAGAAAAGATGGGGTAGTTATAGCTCTCTGAGTATGATAGGAATTTTTTTTACTTTTATACTAAAAGTAATTTTTAATTGGTTTAAAAAATAAGTCACTTGAAATATTGCCGGGAGCCAGCGTGAGGAATCCTGCCCGTGACAAGGTCATGAGGAAGGAAGCCTGACAAAACGCAAGGACATGATCATGCTTCAGAGGTTCCCCCTGGTATTTCCCAGGCATGTACCCCAAAAACTAAAAAGCTGCCAGCTTTTATACTCTGTTCTTCTGACATTCTCTGGAAAAAGTCAAATCAGGGCTTTAGTCTTCTGCATTTGAAAGGGATGTTTCAGTTAAACCCCCTCTGATAGCTCTCTACCTTGCCTAACAGGTTCCCCCGACCTCTTACAGCTTGTGAATTGCTTACAGCCCCCCAACTGCGAGAGGCACAAAGCTTAAAAGCATCTTAAAGATACAGAGCTTTTTCTAAAGAGTTAAAAATCATATTGGTGATGGGTTTTCACTGTTGACTCAATGATGCCGCCAGGCCTCAATATTCTTTATCTTTTAGGCACCTGGGAGGATGTTAATCAATGTAAATGGATATGGAAAAAGATATATATTAGTTTTGATGTTGTCAACACTAGACTTTTGAGTTAATTACTTTTCTTTGTTATATATCACTGCACTCCTCTTGTGTCCTTGCTATGTAAGAATGTAACTTTATTTAGTGCTTTCTGAGAGTGGCACCAGACTTTGGGAAGATCAACACAAATAAGTCTCCTGGTTGACAAACCCTTATCAGAAAAAAGGCTGTAAAATGTTAATTGGCCCTTTTGGTGAAGATGATGTAAATTACCTAAGACTTGTGTATACAACTAGGTATGCAGAGAGAAAAGCCTGGTTTTGATAAGAGTCTGGACTGCTAACGCTGCATAACTTTGTGTTATCCATTGATCTCCATGTTTTATCAAAAGTATAAAAGGACTTCTGAACAATAGAGGATGGAGCCAGTCACTGGACTGGTTTCCCCCGTGTCTCCTCTTTACTCTAATTTCAGGCTGAATTCCCATTTGGGGTGTGGAGGCTCACCATGTCTACTTACTTGTCCTGGCTTCTAAGATCCGTAAGAGAGAGAGCCCAAGGCGGGGCACTCTCCGATATTCAAACGGATGCCGGTGGCCTAACGTAGATGGTGCAAGCTCCTTGTCTGGAACTTTATTGGCTTTCCATGTAAACCAAGTTATTCAGCCTCTTTTCTCCACTTAATTTTCCTACTACACTATTTCTTCCTAATCTAATCTTATATTAATAAATAAATAAGTCTTTCTTCGCCAACGCCGTCCACGCTTTGAATTCCCTGGATCCACCAGGGCTGGACCCCAGCAAAATATCTAATAATATATTTGTTTTTCACCTGAATTATGGAGATTTTAGGTAAACCTCACAAATACTGAAGGCATACTGTCCTGAGTTTTCTTTCCACAGGAAAAAATTGATAGCAATGGTGACGAAGTAATGTTGAGTTAACACTGGGGTTGAATTGTGTTGGCACAACTTCTGAGCCTGTACTGTCATTCATCCTTTCAAAGAAAGTTCTTGCATTTGCAATAGTCACTAACTGTAATCTGGAAAGGTAGCCACAACTCTAAGCAGGACTAATCAGCCTTATTCTCTATAATTGAGAAAGAGAAGGTACATTGTAAGAACACTGATCTTGAGCAATTTCAGCTCTCCATGCTTTCATTTCAACATGAAACCCAAAGCCACTCATCTCATTCAGAGAAGTGTTCCGGTGCCAGATACTGAACATACAATGAAATTATACAATATTGTATTTTATAGAGAGTTTATGCTTCCCGGGTGGCAAAAGTGATAAAGAACCCACCTGCAGGAGATGTAAGAGACCTAGATTAGATCCTGGATTGGGAAGATCCCCTGGAGAAGGAAATGGCAACCCATTCCAGTATTCTTGTCTGGAGAATCCTATGGATAGAGGAATCTGGCAGGCTACAGTCCACAGGGTCACAAAGAGTTGGACACGACTGAAGCTATTTAGCACACATGCACATATTTTAAAGATAATTTGGACTATAGGCAATTATAGTATGCAACCCCTGAACAAGGTACTACTTTACTAAACAATTGCTTCAAAGATCTGCGTTGCCCTTAAACAAATTCTATTCCACCTAGCAAATCATTTGTTCAACAATAAGACTTTTATTTCTAGAATACACAACTTGTGAGCTTTTCTTACTGAAGAAAATTAAAAAGACATGGAAGGGACTATTAGGAAAAGCAAAGGAAGAATGGGAAATCCCACCTCAGGGAGTGGTAAAAGGTTTTGCCTTGGGAAAGAATAAACAGACTCATGCAACGTAATCTGAACATGTCAACTCACTTCCTATTTCTTAGAGAGAAGGGAACTGAGCTGTCTGCAGAAGGGGCTTGATTTGTTGGGCGAGTCTAGGCAGTGCCTTTGAGAGAGAATTTGAGAAACACTTTTTAGCATGTCAGGAAGGTTACAGTAGTTACCCAGAGCTTTGTTAAATCTCAAGCGTCACTTTGCATTTCTGGGATTTGGGAGGCATCAGTTAATACTCTTGAATCTTAATACTTTCTAGCTTGAAGTGCCTTTCTAAGCACTAATATTCAATTAGAAGACATAATTGGGCTTCCCTGGTGGCTCAGCTGGTAAAGAATCTGCCTGCAATGCAGGAGACTTGAGTTTGATCCCTGGATTGGGAAGATCCCCTGGAAAAGGAAAAGGCTACCCACTCCAGTATTCTGGCCTGGAGAATTCCATGGACTGTATAGTCCATGGGCTTGCAAAGAGTCCGACATGACTGAGCAACTTTCACTTCACTTCACTGTCAATCGGTCAGGTTGCCATGGCTGTTTGTAAACACTGCTTCCCCTCATCCTTTCATCTCTTCCAGCTCTCAATCCCAAACTCTGAGAAAGTGTACAGAGCAGCTATAGCCCTAGAATATTCGCTTTAAAAAAAAAATCACAACGGAGATCTTCTTGCTGGTGAAACTGGCATCTGAGAATGACAAATTTAACTTTTCTATAGAACAAGTTTTCTGCGAATAATAATCATAAGAACCTTTAGAAAGTTTCATAATAGTATACTTTTCCCCACACATGACTATCATAGTCAGAATTTTACATAACTTAAAATTCCCCTGATTCAATATTCACTTTCTTTCTTTTGTGTGAAATTTGTGAAGGCACAGAATTTAACAGAAAAGAAAAATCCAACATACATATTAATGTTATTTTCAGGTTTAGGTTATTCCTATTGATTTTTCTCATTTTTTCCCCAGAGTAGTATTTCTTTTTCTTTTCAATTGTGAATATTAATTAAGGGAATTGTTTGTCAAACATGAGATTAGTTAATTTCATAAGAAATCTCTTATATAACACTGATATGGTGATTCACACACAATTTTGGCTGAGAGTAATTCTACTTGACAGAGTAATTCTACTTCATATAGTGGTTGGTGTTACCACTTAATTGAGATAATCTGAAGTCAAGATTTCCAGAAAAAGATTTAAAAATTAAATTGAATTAAAAAGATTTAAAAATTATATTGAAAGGGGTTTTCAGCTGGAATTTTTGGTGTATAACCTCCATCACCCCCACCACCTCCACCAAGGGTCAACCAGTTGGATTCAGTGCAGTATCTATCTCTAGTTAGCTGAAGCCAGTTCCAGAACTTGAACGAACACTATTATGCACTTGCCTGAGAAAGGAACAAAACAAACGCCAACCTGTCTCTGCCTTCCCAGAGGTGTTAGGCTGAATCACTGATTCCTACAGTGTGGCCCACGCTGGATGGTGGGGGCTTTGAGCAGTCCCTGTCCCAGGTAGAGGAGGGCACTCTCTAGCTCCCTGTCAGTTGAATGTCTCAGGCTGATTCTCAACAGCAGCTTTCAGCAACTGGTTGCTCTCAGCTCAGTCATCTCAGGAAATGGCATCCGATACCTTTCCAGGGACCTTCCATCTTCTCATACTTGATCACACGCTCAGCAGCTGGACCTCAGAGTGAGACTCACCCAAGCAAAGGCATGGGGCTTCAGAGCAAGCCGAGTACTAAAATCTCCTGTGTATGTGTTAGGATCTCTTACTCTGTTCTTTCAAGGAATAACTCTTTCAAGGGACTTACTCAACCCCCCTAGAGGTGTGTTCAAAGAACAGACTGTAAAACTGTATTCATCACATCCTTAGCTGGTTTCTTTTGTCAGTCAGAAGGCAGACAGGATGTCCCCGTAACTCCCCTATGATTTAGACTATTCTCAGTCCTTCCCTCTGCCTTCCAGGAGGTGCTGTCATCTTATACCACTGGGTTTTGACTGGCAGTTTAATGCACAGGAATCTAGGATCCTTGGCAACCACTACGAAGACGGTCCCCGCTCTTCAAAGGTACATCTTATGCCATTTCACTTTTTTAAAAGACCTACATTAGTACTACCCATTTTCACTAACCAACAGAAATCTGAAGAAAATTTTTGCTTTCATGGGAAAAAAATCGAAATGCAAAAATAGCGGTAAGCGTTGGTTTTGCCTCAAGCTATTCACCAGAAGAGCAAAGAGAATGCAATCACCAAGTTCCTTCCCCGGGAACTCAGCTCAGCATCTTAGCAGGAAACCAACACAGCTTTGAACTATGTGAGGCATCTCTACTTTATCTCCGTTTATTTTGTGTATCAATTAGCAAGATGTGTCCTAAGGTAACTGCTTCTTGACTTTACAGTATTTTTGCTTAGAAAAGGTTTCATTGCTGTGAGTACCTAGATAAATCATTTTATTCCTCCTAAAGTAAATGTGCCAACCTAAGTCTAGGTACTCCCAGACCCTGATGAAAGACCAGAGAAGAGGTACAGGTTTCCCCACAATAGTCTGGCTTCTTTATCCCTGGTGGCTCAGACAGTAAAGTGTCTGCCTGCAGTGCGGGAGACCTGGGTTCGATCCGTGGGTTGGGAAGATCTCCTGGAGAAGGAAATGGCAACCCACTCCAGTAGTCTTGCCTGGAAAATTCCATGGACTGAGGAGCCTGGTGGGCTACAGTCCATGGGGTCGCAAAGAGTCAGACACGACTGAGCGACTTTACTCTCCACTCACTCACTCTGGCTTCTTTAATCCAGGCAACAGGAACTACATAACAATGATGAGAGGTTAGTTCTGAAGGAAAAAAAGTTGCTTTGGGTTGCTATTTTTATAGAAAGATCAAACACCTGAGCTCTAGAGGCCTGAGTCACTCTTTTCCAGCTTAAGCAGTTCTGGACAAGTTCAAGCAAAAGGAGCAGAGCTTTACAGTAGACCCTCCCTACTTTCAGCAGCTGTACTCCCAGACTTTCAGTCTGGCTGGCGGGTTTACCTTCAGGAAGTCAAAGACATTTGTCAATCTCTAACTGCATATTTTTTCTCTTCTTAATCACTGTTTAAGGGACTGCTACCTGCATAGGAGAGTTTTCCATCTTAAAGGATATGAAGAGGGACTCAAGAATCAATAGTGCTTTTATACTTACAAAATTTCTCTATTTGCAGAGAGATGGACCTCTCTGTGAATGACAAGATGAATTATATATCTTTGTTGATGCATTTTCCCAAAGTGAAGTTTTCCTAATTTTAAGTTAATATTTTAAGGTTCTTTTTCTTTCTTTTTTTTTTTTTTCAATTTTAACACAGCAACAATTTCAAGCTTCAATGAAATGTACACCATTGCCTGGAAAAAACAAATCCAAACTACATCAGTACTCTTTCTTCTTTTGAAAAGTTGGCAGGTGGTGATATCCAGTGTCAAAAGGGCATTGTGTAGGATAAATGAATTAATACACATGACAATACCAAAAATAATGTTGGGTGCACAGTGATAGTAGAAAGTATAACTGATCAAAGTGTTGCTTCTTTAATCTTTTGGCTTGTATTAATAAAAAACAGAACTTTACATATTTTCTTATGCCAATATACTACACAACAAACATGGGCTAAAATGTTAACTAACATGAAAGACTGACACCACATCTGTACACACACTGTAGTCAAGAATAAAAGAAGGAAGAGCTAGCGTCACTACATTATCTCTAAAGGATCCCAAATTCTTACTTTTTTCCAGTGTGCATCAGAATTCCCACTGTCATTATTCTGCTCTTTGCTTTTCATTTTCTCATTTCTTCCCCAGGGCAAGTGACTCAGCTAAAAGACTCAAGCAAGTTAAAAATACACCAGCTCAGAACTACTGGTGATAACATTTCTACTTCCTATTGTTAGATGCTTCACAGGGAATCCCTTAACCTCAAGGAAGCATCTTGATAAAGGAATGCACATGAGGGGTATATATGTACAATTATTCCAGGTCAATATATTTATGGTGTGTAAGAGTCTAGATTCTATGCTGAGTCACATACCCCATGGACTAGAAGAAAAAATGAAAAACAGGTGGTGAGATTATGATAGCAGGAACTCTTGGGTAAACCAACTTTTAAAAATATTTGCAGACTGTTTACAATAAGCTAACAGTCTATGCAGGTATAGTCTTTCATCTTTCATTGTAGTGGTCAGTATATAATGTGGCAAAATCAATCAGTTTGGATAAGACTGTGCATATGCAAATGTAGTATATACACATAGGAAAATGGCACAGTTTCTATTGGATCACTAACAGCTGTATGTAATATGGCTCTAACATTTTCTAAAAGGGACAACTTCAGTGTTCAGAAATATATATATAGACATCTCCACAGTAGATTTTTGTTATGTATAGCAACCGAAGCTTGTGATTCCATTGAAATGCATGCATGTTCTCTGTGCCTGTAACTAATGGCAGATTTGTTACACAATCTCAGTGGAGAATTTCACAAGGTCTTTTCAATAGACAGCCAAGTCTTTTAATCTTTTTTATTAATATACTACAGCCTTGTGAATTTATTTAACTATCATCAAGTTGGGAAACAGGATATGTGATGCTAAATCTGGCCCTCAGTTCAGTCCCTCAGACGTGTCCAACTCTTTGTGACCCTATGGACTGCAGCATACCAGGCTTCCCTGTCCATCACCAACTCCTGGAGCTTGCTCAAACTCATGTCCATCCAGTCAGTGATGCCATCCTGCTTCAAATCTGTCCCTAGCACTCTTACTTGATAAACTATCAATTTTGTAGTATTTTGTAGCAATAATTTTCTTCGATGTGTTTTTCCTGGTTTGTTTGACCTCAGTATCTATCCTCAGGGAGGAAGGACCATCCTGGAAAGTAATTACTGCAATTCAATTTCAAATAACGGTGGTGATAAAATCTTAGCACTAATTGACTAAGGAATCTAGACTCCAAAGTAAACCTGTGGTTCAGATTTTGCGCTAGTATATCACACGGAAAGATAGAAGAGATCTTTTCTGGCTGGGAACTAAATAGAGCAATAGGTGACCAATACAAGAGCAAGCCCAGCTGTTGTTTTTCTTTTGATTTCTCAATTCAGTTTCTGGCAATTACTACAGTGAGCCTCTATTGTTTGTCTTCAGGTAATATTATTATAACTGGCTTCCATTCATGAAGGGGAAATAATTCTTCTCTTATAGACCAAGCAAGCACCATTGGCCTTGGTCCCATCTCCCTGTCTCTGTCTCCTTTTGAGAAAACAGGTCTAGGCTGGTAAAAGTTCATTTACAAATGAAACAAATAGGTCAGGTTACTATTGGGTAAGACGAGACGCGATTTCTCTATGAAGGGAAATATTTCAAATGGATATCATCTTACTAGTTGAAGTATTGCAGTCCAGTTTTAGGATGGTGACTTGGCAGATAAGAAAAGATCTTGTTGACTTTTCTTTCTACTATACTACATTGACTATATACTTTCTACTTTGCTCTTTATATTACTTAAAATTTTCCTTCTATTACTCTCTTCTTAGTCTAATAAAAATTGGTGTTAATTTAAGTCATAAAACTGTTGGAGTGGTGAGTAAAATATAAAGACTGATTATGATTTATTATTGATTTTTTTCTTATTCTTATCATTATTCGTTAGCATGAAGGTGAAAGTGAAAGTGTTAGTCACTCAGTCTTGTTCAACTCTGTGTGACCCCATGGACTATAGCCCACCAGGCTCCTCTGTCCATGGGATTCTCCAAGGAAAAATACTGGAGAGGGTTGCCATTTCCTTCTCCAGGGAATCTTCCTGACCCAGGGATCAAACCTGCTTCTCCAGATTGGCAGGTGGAATTTTTTTTTACCACTGAGCCATTTGTTAGTATACTTATACCAAATCCTAAAAGGTGGGTAAGAGTATCAGTTTTTCTTAGTAAACTGTTATTAAATACTGATAAATCATCTTTGGTCCACTGATCTCTCAGTAAAGGAAGGACATAAAATGTGTCATCAGAAGAAAATCAGAAGGAAAAAAATCTGTTTTGTTTTTAACCACTGTCTCTCTGGAAGCAGATATGGACTTCTAAAGTCTTTCTAGAAATCTGACCTCTGATTTGTGCATCAGAAGAATTAGGCTAAATAATCCAAAGAAATATTTCAGTGCTACAAAACCTAGTAAGTGTATAACAAATCCACAGCTTTTGATCTGCTGTTGAGAAAGGAAGTTCAAGTTTGTTGAGCCCTCATTATTATAGGTTTGAACAACTTCTCCTCCAGAAGCTGAATCTGCATGATTATGCTGCCAACCATGAGTTGAGCTGAACTGAACACTGTTCCCTGGAAGCCTAATTGACAATTTTGTTGCCCTTCTCTGACTATTTAAGAAGTGTTGTGAGGTCAATGGCAAGGATACATCTTTGAGTCATAAATGCCTTCTAGTAGAACTGTTTTTTTTTCAGCCTGTTCTTTTAGAAAGCTCCTGTGTCAAATATTTAAAAATAAAATGTTTTACAGGAGAGAGGGAATCTGACAGCACTGCTGACCCACATTTCAGAAGGAAAATGAGAAATATAGGGGTCAGATCCCAGCCACTGGAAGCACAATGAGCACTTATGCTGTAAATGAAGTAGTGAAATCGTCCACTGGAACAAGCAATTTTCATAACCAGTACACTTCAGTAAAATGAATTTTATCGTATCCTGTGACCTCCCCAAGTTCCCAAACCAAAAGTCTTCAGGGTACATTAGACTGGCAAAAAATACACAGCAACCTCAGTAAATGGCAAGATAGGAAGTATCCAAATACCAATTCTCAAAAAATTAACCCAAATAATATACCATGATTGATCCTTGGGGAAATTTAACTTGTTAAATGATCATTTATCTTCATAATTGTGTTCTTATTTTTATTTTTCTACTGTAAGAAACTGTTTGGGCATCATATTGTAAAAAATATCTAAACTGAAATATTAAAACTAAGAGATTGAATAGAAATATCAGAATCAAAATGCAGAATCCAAATGTCTAATGACAAAGTAAATATTAGGGTTGAAAGCATAATAGCAATTAGTTACTGTATATATTAAAAAAAAATTTTGTCTTTCAATACACAAGAAAATATTTTACTTTTTTTCACCAGTCAGTTAAATATTTGAAAAATATTAAGACAGTGAAAAGTAGTTTCAATTCCNTATTCAAAAGCCATTATTTTCCAGAAGTATTTGTGAAGGGTCACATGTTCAAAATATAAAACTTGTAATGTTCTTACTAATCTTTCACATTTTCTAAGTTCTAAAAATGAGATAATGAATATGTCTATATAAACAAAAGTGCATTTCCCTTGAGTCATTTGCATGTTTTTAAAGCAAATATATACTGGAAATTTTGTCTTGAAATTACATAATTATGAATCAGATAATAAGATCCCATTAAAAAACCTGATATGGATAATGCAGTTTGAATGTAGTATAATGTCCTGGATAAAAACAGTTACTATCTTTTGACTTCCAATTCATCTAGGAGAACTACAACAGTGATATAAAATCAAATACACCAAACCTGCATTTCATAGATCAAGTTGAATTGTAAAGAATTCAACTTAATTATCATATTTTTCATAGTATAACACTTTTTATAAACTACATGAGCTACTAACTGATGCATTTAGAACAATATAGGGTGGACATCATCATACTATATAGACATACTTTTTCAAGTCTAATACAAAGTTACTGTTATTCCAGTATTTAATCTTATTGACATATTTTCTAGGATTATCTTTGTACAGACCTTATTTTGTACTTCAACAATGGTGGATCAAATTCCTTAAGTGATAATAAAACTGAGAGTCATAAAAGAGATGGTCAATAAGTTATAGGGTGTTTTTTTTCAACTTTCAGTTCTGGGTTTTCATTCTGACAGCATTTCCCCAAGTACACATCTGTGACTACTCAAGGAAAATGCAGTTGATATGTGATCTTAATTTTTCAGAGGAATTTGTAGCTGTAGTTTTGCTTCTCTATAAGCACATGAATACTACGTGATTAACAATAGCACAAGAATAACTTTATTTTGAATTTCATCTTTATAGCCTCATAAGAATCTCAACTTGTTTCAGAATTTATACCTAAGGCACGTATTAGCTAAAACTAAAAAATATATAGTCTCTACACATTATTTTATTGTTTAAATGGTCCTCATTCATGTTTCATTTCAATAATATTTCCCCAGCTTGTAAAGCTTATGTTACAGTGAGCTCCTCTTTAAATTCACAATGCATAAAACTGCCAGGTGGCCTAATAACAGAGTGCATTAACAGATTGAACTATAAATCAGATGCTTGTGTTCACGTACTGTAAAAATACCACCAATTTCTTTCAGATTATAGTTTGTATACTGATTCCTAAGAGTGATCACAAATGCTTTGGGAAATTTGAAAGGAATAAAAAGGTCATATATCCTAATATAAAAAATGATATTATCTTCACTTTCACTTTTTAAAAATTACTTTTGTCTACCTTTTATCATTATTGTGAAATTAAGATAATAAACTCAATACCCATGCAACATTGCCTAAGCAAAAGCTGTTATTATTCCTATTAGTATTTAATACTATTAAATCTGTGCTCTGAATGAGCTGTTTTGTTGAGTGATTTAATACTATAGTATATAGTTACTCATCTCAACATTTATTGAGAACGAGTTTATGTAAAATATGATGCAAATTGGAAGTATATAAAAATTATCTTTTGTATATTTGAAAAATAAGGGGATAAGCCACATTTCTTTTTTCAAGAGGATGAAATTTGTGAAAAGCACTTAAATTAATAATTGCTAATTATGTACAGAAACCTAGACTTTCACTTCACAGAAAGAGAAATAAAAATCAACTCCTGTACAATCCAGGATATGAGTAAGGAAACTGAAAACCAAGAAGTCAATTTATTCGTGTTTGTGCAGCTCAGTTTCAACAAAGCCAGAGCAGGAGACCTTTGAGCACACTGATAAAAACTCTCCTTTGTGTGCACATAATGATTTACAAAGTGCATTTGTAGGCTTTATCTATCTTATAGCAATAAACCGGTAGAGTCATACTGGGACCCCGTTTTTCTACCTTAGGTACAAAGCTCTATGTGCTACCTCATTACCCCATCCCAGAGTTCTTTCTATAATTTTATGGTACTTCTATGTCCCATGAGTAACTTCAGGTTAACAAGAAAATATTTTACAAACTAACAGGAGCAAATAGAATTAGATTCATGTTGCAAATTGAAATAAATATAGGGCAATTGAGAACATATATAAACTAAAATTGGATAGAAAAGGTAAAGTCAATAATACAGCCCTATGCATGAGGGCACTAGAGCAAAATTTTAACAGCAGATCAAATACTGCTTTAGGAAAGCTTTCGAAAGTGGTTGATTTCAAAAATCTGTTGATTAATCAGCAAAATGAATCCAAGGAACAGGTTCGCATAAGAGAGTGGTAGGTTAACAGGCTGCAATGATAAAGTTGACATTTTAAGAGGAATCATGCTGACATAAGCTAGCATTTTAAGAGTGAGCAGAATTTTACATGAGATTTTTTAACAATAATCACATGCATATGGCACTGAAAACCTGGAGGTAGCATTTTGTTTAAACAATGTGCTCTTACTCTCACAGTACATATCTTTTGTATGTTTGTGAAGTGCTCACTGTGGATGCAGAATGGAATTGCTGATAGCAGCAGCAGAGAGGACAGGGAACCTGAGCATCTCAGGCCAGCAATTAAGAACTCTGTCCCAGAAATGGCTCAAGTCACTTGTACCCACCACATAATGGCCAGAAATAACAGTCATACTCAACTGCAAAAAAAGTGGGTAAATACAATATCCTCATGAGCCTGAAAAGAAGGAAACTATATGCAAACATTAGCAGATTCAACCATAACTACTAGTAACAGTTAATTTCTCCTTTCTGACAATACCTCCTGGTGGTACTTTTAGACATGTCAGAAGCCTGTTCATTATTGAGTACATAATTGTCTGCTGAGCATTACGGTTGGCACTCTGGAAAGGGAAGATGGGAAAAATTGTTCTAACTCTGGTCTTCTTATCTGCAGCAGAGGTTCTCACTCTTGACACTAATTAGCATTTTGGGCTGCATAGTCTAGTCTTGGTTGTAGTGACTGTCCTGTGTGTGATTATAGGATATTTGGTAGCATCCCAGGTTCTACCCACAGGATGCAAGCAGCAGTCTTCAACCTCCCCAGATTTTGACAATCAAAATAGTCCTTTTGTTGTTGTTGTTTAATTGTTAAGTCATGTCTGACTCTTTGTGACCCCATGGACTGTAGCCCACCAAGCTCCTCTGTCCATGGGATTCCCCAGGCAAGAATGCTATAGTGGGTTGCCATTTCCTTCTCCAGGGGATCTTTCTGAGGGAAAGATCAAACCCCATCTCCTGCATTGGCAGGTGGGTTCTTTACCACTAAGCCACCAGTGAAGCCCAAAATAGTACTGAGACATTGCGAAATGTTTCCAGGGATTCGGGGTGGGAAGTGGGAGAAGGGAAACAGCAGTCTTAATCGCATGTTTCATAGAGATGCAAACACAAAATCACACCAGAGTAAGTTTCCACACTACACTGCTAGTTGGAGAGTCTGGGTAAGCCTTTTGGAGAAGATGATTGACTGAGGACTTTAAAGAAAGGACACATTTTTGTCCAGGTAAAAGTGGGTTGGTTGGCAAAGAAGGTGAAACACTAGGAACAAAATCTTAAAAGTAGACTAAGGGTGAGTTTCAAGAGAAGTCAGAGAGTGGTGCAGACAGCTGATCTGAAATTAACTTTGATTATAGCTAATATATGAAATGGTAAATTCATACACAGATAATAAAAATAATTACATTGGACTGTTTCCTACATTTCTTAGAGAACCAATATAAAATAATGGCAATAATGATTGTGATGACTGAATAGGAAAACTGATGTCGTTTTTGCTACCACCATCTTTGATAAAACCAAAGGACAGTCTTCATAATGTATGAATATTCCTCCTTGATGTTTTGCAATGGACACTCCCTGTAGATCAGAAAAACTGGCTTAGAAGGCTCAGGATTGAAAGTGACGTAAAGGGTGTTATTAGAGAGAATTGTAAGCAGGCATGTTGACTGTTTTTCTTGTTGCCATTGGACTAAGTCTCAGGAGTTTGAATGGTGGTGTCATTATTACACAGAGAACCTCAGGATGATGTCATTTCAAGGCTTCATTTTAATGCTCCCTTAGGTATTAAGTGCATATATTTTAAAATTTCACTTATCACAGGGAATTTAAAACTGACTCATAAAAAAATGATCTTTTCAAGATTTCAAAGGTCATGGAAATTTGTAAAGTATAATATTTTTCTTTTTAAATGCCTTTCCCCCTCTTTTAGTTCTGCCACCTCCATGTTATCTACTATTAATGAAATCTTGTGCACATCATTCTGTGTGTATTGATAAACATATTATTATCCAAGTCATTTTTGGCAGATCTATATACTGGCTACAAATATTTTATGCAATAAACATGGTTTATATATAAATTGTAAATTTATCCAGCTAATTTGTTGTTCAGTTGCTCAGTCGTGCCCGATTCTTTGTGACTCCATGAACTGTAGCACGCCAGTCTTCCCTGTCCTTCAATAACACCCAGAATTTGCTCATATCCTACTAATATGTTGAAATACTTCCAATGAATTTGACTGCTAGGACAAAATTTATAGTTTGAGTTTCAACTGTTTCACCTGCTGAATAGATGTGACCTCATCAATCTTGCCCCCCAGTGTTTATTTGGTCTGTTTCCTAAAATGGTATAAATGTTAGATTTTTAATCTTTAGTAATATGTATTACAAAGTAATTTCATTTCTTTTGCTATTGTTCAGCTTCAATTCAGTTCAGTTCAGCTGCTCAGTCATGTCCAACTCTTTGTGACCCCATGAATCACAGCACCTCAGGCCTCCCAGTCCATCACCAACTCCTGGAGTTCACTCAGACTCATGTCCATCGAGTCAGTGATGCCATCCAGCCATTTCATCCTCTGTTATCCCCTTCTCCTCCTGCCGCCAATCTCTTCCAGCATCAGAGTCTTTTCCAATGAGTCAACTCTTCGCATGAGGTGGCCAAAGTATTGGAGTTTCAGTTTTAGCATCATTCCTTCCAAAGAATACCCAGGACTGATCTCCTTTAGAATGGACTTGGTGGATCTCCTTGCAGTCCAAGGGACTCTCAAGAGTCTTTTCCAACACCACAGTTCAAAAGCATCAATTCTTCGGCGCTCAGCCTTCTTCACAGTCCAACCCTCACATCCATACATTACTATTGGAAAAAGCATAGCCTTGACTAGATGGACCTTAGTCGGCAAAGTAATGTCTCTGCTTTTGAATATGCTATCTAGGTTGCTCATAACTTTTCTTCCAAGGAGTAAGTGTCTTTTAATTTCATGGCCGCAATCACCGTCTGCAGTGATTTTGGAGCCCCCAAAAATAAAGTCTGACACTGTTTCCACTGTTTCTCCGTTTCCCTTGGAGTGATGGGAACAGATGCCATGATCTTCGTTTTCTGAATGTTGAGCTTTAAGCCAACTTTTTCACTCTCCTCTTTCACTTTCATCAAGAGGCTTTTTAGTTCCTCGTCACTTTCTGCCATAAGGGTGGTGTCATCTGCATATCTGATGTTATTGATATTTCTCCCAGCAATCTTGATTCCAGCTTGTGTTTCTTCCAGTCCAGTGTTTCTCATGATGTACTCTGCTTATAAGTTAAATAAGCAGGGTGACAATATACAGCCTTGACGTACTCCTTTTCCTATTTGGAACCAGTCTGTTGTTCCATGTCCAGTTCTAACTGTTGCTTCCTGGCCTGCATACAGATTTCTCAAGAGGCAGGTTAGGTGGTTTGGTATTCCCATCTCTTTCAGAATTTTCCACAGTTTATTGTGATCCACACAGTCAAAGGGTTTAGCATAGTCAATAAAGCAGAAATAGATGTTTTAGTCATCTTCATATATGCTTAATCCTTACTAGTCATTTGTGTTTTTTCATTTTCTTTTTTTAATTTCCACTGGTTTATCAATGTCTTTGTTACTGAGTTCTAAGAACTCATTTATGACTAAGAATGTTAACCATTTGTCTTGCAAATACCATATTTTATTTTCATCAGTTTACTATGGTATTTTGTAGATTGGTTTTGTATTAAAATATAATTATGTATTTAATTTTTTTAAATTTCCATTTATGGATAGGATAGAGATTTGTAAGCAAGAGTTTAGAAAAGATACTCACCTAGTTATTAAAAGGCTAGGAAATAAAATCTGCAAATTTAAGTTTTGAGAACAAGAAGTATTTTAAGAAACAAGAGGTTAGTAAAGTTTATGATGTGCCTTCAACTGATGTACTACCCACATTAAAAGGTATAGCGAAGACAGCGGAACTCACCAAATATCTCATCTGTCCCCGTATGTTTTACACCCTTCTGTAGTTGGATGGCTTCATGATTTGGCCAATAGAATATGGGGAAGCAGTGTGCCAAGTTATGAAAACCCAGCTTGTGACCCCATAGCTGGATTTTCCTTTGCTGAAGCAACCTAGAAGCCAGTGTTCCACATGGTACCACTGAGCAACGAGGTTGCCTCAGTAAACTTGGATCTCTTGAGTGAATGTGTGAAGCAGTCTCCTATCATCCTACACTGCACATTTACTCTTCTGTGAGTGAGAAATTATCCTTGGTAGTGTTTGGCCTGTGATATTTGGGAGACTGTCTTTTTATCACAGCATTAAATAAACCATTTGGGCTAATAAAAGCCTTCTGCAAAGAGTGTTTAATTTAGTACCAAGGTGAAAATAAATGCAAGTGGAAGAAAGAAATTCTAATGTGAGAAAGTTAATAAAATCACTAATTCTATAAAAATCACCAAAATGGGAAAAGATTTTTTCTCTAATTCNAGAAATTCTAATGTGAGAAAGTTAATAAAATCACTAATTCTATAAAAATGACCAAAATGGGAAAAGATTTTTTCTCTAATTCAGTTTTTAAAAGTATGATCTTAGGCAAAAATTAAGTATGGAATAAATAACTCTTTGAGATCTCCTTTTGCACTGAGATTTAGAAGTTGATAGTATAAATTTATTTCCTACAACTCACCCATGTAAACCACCTTCTCTAGCCAAATAACTTAAAAACTTCTCCAGCTCCAAATCTGTTGATACCTCCTTTTAACCTCAAAATCCCCTCTTTTTATCTCTGTTTATCCAATTTATATCTTCCTTTCAAGGATTAGCTACATCCACACCCATATGAGACCTTTAGACCCTAACTTGATATAATTCTCCTATCAAATCACTTGTCTTGAAATTCAATCTTATAATGTCTGTGGAAATCGTTTATTTCTGGCTTAGTCTGTCACAAAATGTGTTAAAAGTTCCCGAGAGACAGAAACTCAATTGTTCATGCCCCATAGTAGTGGATAACATGTTTTGAACATAATAAATACATACTTAATAAAGATTATATGATTGCCATTGCCCTGTGGTTTTAACCCTTAAAGATCAAATTTACATTCCTCTGTTTTAAAATCAAGAATATTTACTTCCTTTTGTTACCTACAGAATCAACATCATATCTAATGTTACAACTAACATCAAAGGGCAGGTCAGAATACTTTCCACTAGAAAACTTTCCATATGCTAGCACTTTCCATATGCTAGCACTTTCCATGCAGATGGAATTGAAACACATGTAAATGGACCATGTATTTACATGACACTTGTTTGCTTTTTATGTCATAACCAACCTTCCTCTAGTAAATGTAGTCTTCATTTTTGGTTTGAATATAAGGGTTTGACCACCCTCATTTCCTTTGTACTCACTGACAGAACATATTAAGAAAAACATAAATGATCAAGACACTTACAAAGGATAGATGGAAGACTCATGGAGATGCTGGAACACCCAGCTTTAAGCAGAAACTAGGGTAGAAAAGAAAGGACCCCAGATGAAGAACAATGTGGTTACTGTGTGATTATTAGATCTTGTGATGTATCACAGAATAATTAGAACTCTATGCCAATCAACAAAACAACTGTGGCAGGCCAAACCACTATCTTCTCTGCTTCCAAATTTAAAGGTTTTCAGGAGTTGAAAGATATTTGCCCACCCACCACTGGCAGCTTATAAGAGAAGTGTTAGAACATGTTGAAAGAAGCAATCCATTTACAATGCTTTTGTCCTAGCTCTTCAAGTGTCTACAAGGTTCAGCTCAGTGAATTTCTACTCCACAGATTTTCCTGGTACTAAGTTCAGCAGCACATATGTGAGTAAATCCTAGATATTCTTACTTGAAATTCTAGGTTTTATTAAATATAACCATATGGGAATACTCATCCTCCAGTTACTTGTCATCCAAAAATGTAAATCAATTAATGAAAACATTTCTGTGAATGTTGTTTTATTTTAAAATTCCAGTTATTTTTAAGGTAATGCATTTCTAGGTTTCCAGATTGCTGTCAGAAATTGTGACATATCTGAGTCTATCTAAATGTAAGCATTGAATATTTACCTTTTTCATTTCTCAAAAAAAAAGAGCCGTTGGTGTACACTGTGATTGTGACATGCCACTGTGGTTTAACGACATTAAGAGGTCAAGGGTTAATGAATGCTGCTATATCAATGATCTAGAAATACATATTCTGTTAATAAAATCAATTCAGGAAAATATATGAATAGTTCAATATTTTCCATATTAACTATCCTTCACCCAAATCTACTTCTGAGGGTAAACAGAACATGTGTGAAAGGATCACTGGAGAAATATGTATTATTTCAAACTTTTGACATTTCATAGAGACTTTGTTTTCAAGCATGAAGTTAAATGTAGTTCAACGTCCAGATTTTATGTTCATTTTCTGGGAAATATTGTAGGTCAAACTCACCATTAAAACCATGCCAAAGTGTGATATAGTGGCAAGTTCTTTGAGTTGAAGAAATTGCACAAGAGAATTCTTGTCCTCAGTGTGCTACATCATGACAGGGGATGATTTCTTTGAATGTGGTCTCTGAATTTTTTCATCTTTGTGGTTTCCTCTAAAAAGTTAAAGGTTAAATAAAGTTTGAAACAAACCAAAAATATGAGACCAGTCTTCATTTTTGGATTGTACGTAATAGTGGCATGAAAATAGTACTCTTTTCCTTGCTTCTTGGTAATTACCCAAAAATAATAAGGATGACAAATAACTGAAAAACAAAACAAAACAAAAAAACTGCATCTGTGATGCAATTAGAAAAACCTCTGTAACCTGAGCCACAGTGTATCTGTGTATGTGAAATGACTCCCAGGTACAGAGAAGGTCAAACAAGAGGGCAGGAAAATGCAAAGAAGTGATGCTTGGAGCTGCAGAACTTAGACTGAAGGCAACAGGCACAAGTATTCAAAACAGTAGCCTGCACTGTGGGGGAAAATCAAGTGACATAATGTTGTTTGGAAACATAGAACAGGGTCTTGGGTTGGTCTTCGTTGCTTCCCAAGAACCAGTTTGGTATGAAGGAAAAGCAAAGGAGGTGCAGGTAACAGAGGAATCACACAGACTGTCCCACTGGCAGGAAGCTGCTTATTAGTGAGGCAGGCAGAAAAGAAGAGACTTGACTTTGTAGTTACCACTACAGCTATCAATCTTGGTTGTTTAAGAGAAGAAAAAGCAAAAGGAACTTGTTCCCACACACACCCTTATTTCATAAAGAGAAGTACTTCCAAGGTTTAGACGATGGCCCTGACCACTCTCCACCCTGAACACAAATACCACTGAGATAGTAGCTTCTGGTGGAATTCATCTCACTCAAAGCTAATTAATTATGTTAAAGAAAAGTACCCATCTCTACAAAAACACTGAACATTAAAAAAGACTAAAATGAATAAGGGGAAAGGGAAGAAAAAGAACTCACCTCAGACGAAGCTTTAAAACATAATTGCTAGAAAAAATATCCAATTCATTAGAAGGTACCCAAATATAAATAAGAAAGTATACAACAGTGTCAAATACTAAATAAGTGCAATACAAATAAATATTTTAACAACAACAATACACAAACATAGACACACTAATTTGTCCTTTGAATGAAGTCACAGAAACCTGGACCATTGTTCTGGTAGTCCAGAGGAAGAATTGAAAAGGGCCAGGACCAGGTCTCTGAAACCTTGCCTGAGCTTATTTAGATAGTGAGGGGTAAGGGGTAAGACCCAAAAATGCACTGGCTGTACCACAGGGGGAGATTCCCTGTGACAGTGTTAAGGGCTGAATTGTCCTCCAAAAAAGAAATGTTGAAACTCACGATGGTCATGTTTATGTAACCAAATTTGACTGGGCCCAAATTAAATATGATTTCTGGGTACACTTTAGGAATCAGTAAACTAAAATGGACTGAAATGGGCAAATTTAATTCAGATGACCATTATATCTACTACTGTGGGCAAGAATGCCTTAGAGGAAATGGAGTAGCCCTCACAGTCAATAGAAGAGACCAAAATGCAGTACTTGAGGGCAATCTCAAAAATGACAGAACGCTACCTGTTCATTTCCAAGACAAACCAATCAATATCACAGTAATCCAAATCTATGCCCCAACCGGTAATGCTGAAAAAGCTGAAGTTGAATGGTTTTATGAAGACCTACAAGACAAGACATTCTAGAACTAACACCCCAGAAAAGATGACCTTTTCATCCCAGGGACTGGAATGCAAAAGTATGAAGGCAAGAGATACCTGGCAAATTTGACCTTGGAGTACAAACTGAAGCAGGGCAAAGGCTAACAGTGCAATCTCAAAAATGACAGAATGCTATCTGTTCATTTCCAAGACGAGGTCAGGGGCGGCAGCTGAGAGGAGCAACCCCACATCCAAGGAGAGGTGGCGGTGCGGGCACAGGAGGGCCTAGAGGAGCTACTCCACTTTCAAGGTCAGGAGGAGCAGCAGTGAGGAGATACCCCTCATCCAAGGTAAGGGGTGGTGGCTGCGCTTTGCTGGAGCAACCGTGGAGAGATACCCCACATTCGAGGTAGGAGAAACCCAAGTAAGATGGTAGGTGTTGCAAGAGGGCATCAGAGGGCAGACACACTGAAACCATACTCACAGAAAACGAGTCAATCTGGTCACACTAGGACCACAGCCTTGCCTAACTCAGTGAAACTAAGCCATGCCCATGGGGCCACCGAGGATGGGCGGGTCATGGTGGAGAGGTCTGACAGAATGTGGTCCACTGGAGAAGGGAATGGCAAACCACTTCAGTATTCTTGCCTTGCGGCCCCATAAACAGTATGAAAAGGCAAAATGATAGGATACTGAAAGAGAAACTCCCCTAGGTCGGTGCCCAAGATGCTACTGGAGATCAACGGAGAAATAACCCCAGAAAGAATGAAGGGATGGAGCCAAAGCAAAAACAATACCCAGTTGTGGATGTGACTGGTGATAGAAGCAAGGTCTGAGGCTGTAAAGAGCACTATTGCATAGGAATCTGGAATGTTAGGTCCATGAATCAAGGCAAATTGGAAGTGGTCAAACAGGAGATGGCAAGAGTGAACACTGAAATTCTAGAAATCACCAAACTAAGATGGACTGGAATGGGTGAATTTAATTCAGATGACCATTATATCTACTACTGTGGTCAGGAATCCCTCAGAAGAAATGGAGTAGCCATCATGGTCAACAAGAGAGTCCAAAATGCAGTTCTTGGATGCAATCTCAAAAATGACAGAATGATCTCTGTTCATTTCTAAGGCAAACCATTCAATAGCACAGTAATCCAAGTCTATGCCACAATCAGTAACACTGAAGAAGCTGAAGTTGAATGGTTCTATAAAGACCTACAAGACCTTTCAGAACTAACACCCAAAAAAGATGTCCTTTTCATTATAGGGGACTGGAATGCAAAAGTAGGAAGTCAAGAAACACCTAGAGTAACAGGCAAATTTGGCCTTGGAATATGGAATGAAGCAGGGCAAAGGCTAACAGAGTTTTGCCAAGAGAATGCACTGGTCATAGCAAACACCCTCTTTCAACAACACAAGAGAAGACTCTACACATGGACATCACCAGATGGTCCACATCGAAATCAGATTGATTATATTCTTTGCAGCTATAGATAGAGAAGCTCTATACAGTCAGGAAAAATAAGACTGGGAGCTGACTGTGGATCAGATCATGATCTCTTTATTGCCAAATTCAGACTTCAATTGAAGAAAGTAGGGAAAATCACCAGACCATTCAGGTATGACCTAAATCAAATCCCTTATGATTATACAGTGGAAGCGAGAAATAGATTGAAGGGACTAGATCTGATAAATAGAGTGCTTGATGAACTATGGACGGAGGTTCATGACAATGTACAGGAGACAAGGATTGAGACCATCCCCATGGAAAAGAAATGCAAAAAAGCAAAATGGCTGTCTGGGGAGGCCTTACTGTGAAAAGAAGAGAAGCGAAAAGCAAAGGAGAAAAGGAAAGATATAAGCGTCTGAATGCAGAGTCCAAAGAATAGCAAGAAGAGATAAGAAAGCCTTCCTCAGCGATCAATGCAAAGAAATAGAGGAAAACAACAGAATGGGAAAGACTAGAGATCACTTCAAGAAAATGAGAGATACCAAGGGAACATTTAATGCAAAGATGGGCTCGAAAAAGGACAGAAATGGTATGGACCTAACAGAAGCAGAAGATATTAAGAAGAGGTGGCAAGAATATACAGAACTGTGCAAAAAAGATCTTCATGACCAAGATAATCACGATAGTGTGATCACTCACCTAGAGCCAGACATCCTGGAATGTGAAGTCAAGTGGGCCTTAGAAAGCATCACTATGAACAAAGCTAGTGGAGATGATGGAATTCCAGTGGAGCTATTTCAAATTCTGAAAGATGATGCTGTGAAAGTGCTGCACTCAATATGCCAGCAAATTTGGAAAACTCAGCAGTGGCCACAGGACTGGAAAAGGTCAGTTTTCATTCCAATCCCAAAGAAAGGCAATGCCAAAGAATGCTCAAACTACCGCACAATTGCACTCATCTCACATGCTAGTAAAGTAATGCTCAAAATTCTCCAAGCCAGGCTTCAGCAATATATGAACCGTGAACTTCCAGATGTTCAAGCTGGTTTTAGAAAAGGCAGAGGAACCAGAGATCAAATTGCCAACATACGCTGGATCATCGAAAAAGCAACAGAGATCCAGAAAAACATCTATTTCTGCTTTATTGACTATGCCAAAGCTTTCGACTGTGTGGATCGCAATAAACTGTGGAAAATTCTGAAAGAGATGGGACTAGCAGACCACCTGACCTGCCTCTTGAGAAACCTATATGCAGGTCAGGAAGCAACAGTTAGANAACAGTTTGAACTGAACATGGAACAACAGACTGGTTCCAAATAGGAAAAGGAGTACGTCAAGGCTGTATATTGTCACCCTGCTTATTTAACTTATATGCAGAGTACATCATGAGAAACGCTGGGCTGAAAAAACACAAGCTGGAATCAAGATTGCTGGGAGAAATATCAATAACATCAGATATGCAGATGACACCAACCCTTATGGCAGAAAGTGAAGAGGAATTAAAAAGCCTCTTGATGAAAGTGAAAGAGGAGAGTGAAAAAGTTGGCTGAAAGCTCAACATTCAGAAAATGAAGATCATGGCATCTGGTCCCATCACTTCATGGGAAATAGATGGGGAAACAGTGGAAACAGTGTCAGACTTTACCTTTTTGGGCTCCAAAATCACTGCAGATGGTGATTGCAGCCATGAAATTAAAAGACGCTTACTCCTTGGAAGAAAAGTTATGAGCAACCTAGATAGCATATTCAAAAGCAGAGACATTACTTTGCCAACAAATGTCTGTCTAGTGAAGGCTATGGTTTTTGCAGTGGTCATGTATGGATGTGAGGTTTGGACTGTGAAGAAAGCTGAGCTCTGAAGAATTGATGCTTTTGAACTGTGGTGTTGGAGAAGACTCTTGAGAGTCCCATGGACTGCAAGGAGATCCAACCAGTCCATTTTAGAGGAGATCAGTCCTGGGTGTTCTTTGGAAGGAATGATGCTAAAGCTGAAACTCCGGTACTTTGGCCACCTCATGCGAAGAGTTAACTCACTGGAAAAAAAATTTGATGCTGGGAGGTATTGGGGGCAGGAGGAGAAGGGGATGACAGAGGATGCGATGGTTGGATGGCATCACCGACTCGATGGATGTGAGTCTGAGTAAACTCTGGGAGTTGGTGATGGACAGGGAGGCCTGGAGTGCTGCAATTTATGGGGTCGCAAAGAGTCAGACATGAGTGAGAGACTGAACTGAACTGAACTAAAGGCTAACAGAGTTTTGCCAAGAAAACGCACTGGTCATAGCAAAAATCCTCTTCCAACAACACAAGAGAAGACTTTACACATGGACTTCACCAGATGGTCAATACCAAAATCAAATTGATTATATTCCTTGCAGTCAAAGATGGAGAAGCTCTACACAGTCATCAAAAGCAAGACTGGGAGCTGACTGTGGCTTGGATCATGAGCTCCTTATTGTCAAATTCAGGCTTCAGTGAAGAAAGTAGGGAAAACCACTAGATCATTCAAGTATGATCTAAATCAAACTCTTTACAATTATACAGTGTAAGTGACAAATAGATTCAAGTGTTTAGATCTGATAGACAGAGTGCCTGAAGAACTATGGAAAGAGGTTCATGACATTGTAAAGGAGGCAGTGCTTGATACCATCTCCAAGAAAATGAAATACAAAAAAGGAAAATGGTTGTCTGAGGTGGTCTTTCAAATAGCTGAGAAATGAAGACAAACTAAATGCAAAGGAGAAAAGGAACGATATACCCATCGGAATGCAGAGTTCCAAAGAACAGCTGGAGAGACAAGAAAGCCTTCCTCAGTGATCCGTGCAAAGAAATAGAGGAAAACAATAGAATGGGAAAGACTAGAGATCTCTTCAAGAAAATTAAAGATACCAAGGGAACATTTCATACAAAGATGGGCATAGTAATGGACAGAAGTTGTATGGACCTAAGAGAAGCAGGAGATATTAAGAAGAGTTGGCAAAACACACAGAAACTATACAAAAAAGATCTTCATGATATTTTTAAAGATAACCATAATGGTATGATCACTCACCTAGAGCCAGTCATCCTGGAATGCAAAATCAAGTGGGACTTAGGAAAGCATCTCTACAAACAAAGCTAGTGGAGGTGATGGAATTCCAGGTGAGCTATTTCAAATCCTGAAAGATGATGCTGTGAAAGTGGTGCACTCAATCTGCCAGCAAATTTGGAAAACTCATCAGTGGCCACAGGACTGGAAAAGGTCAGTTTTCATTCCCATCTCAAAGAAGGGCAATGCCAAAGAGTGTTCAGACTACCGCACAATTGGACTCATTACACACACTAGCAAAATGTTGGATAAGACAGTGCAACTGAACTGAACTGAACTCTGGGTACATCTTTGAGAATATTTTCTGTTTGAGATTAGCATTTGAATCTGTGCACTCAAATAGACGACCCTCCCCAATGTGAATAAGCATCATCTAATCTGTTGAGGGCCTGAATAGAAGAAAAAGCAGAGGTAGGAAGTGTTTGTTCTCTTCCTGTTTGCCTATTTGAGCTGTCATCATTAAAACATCTATAGACAATACATTCTTAAGAGGGTGTGGCGAAAAGTGAACTCTAAACGTCCATTGACAGATTAGTGGATAAAGAAAATGTGGTATATATATACAATGGAATAACACTCAGCCATATAAAAGAAAAGAAAAATGTTATTTGCAGTAATACTGATGCAACTAGAGATTTATCATACCAAGCACAGTACAGTCAAAGTACAAGTAAGTCAATCAGAGAAAGACAAATTAAACTGATCTGTGAAACAGAAACAGAATCAAGGACATGGAGAACGGACTTATGGCTGCCAAGAGGGACAGCAGTGGGGAAGGACTGGATTGGAGTTTGGGATAGCAGAGGAAAACTGGCATATAAAGAATGGTTAAACAACAAGGTCCTGCTGTACAGCACAGGAAACTATATTCAATATCCTGTGATAAACCACGATGGAAAAGAATAGAAAAAAAATGTATACCTGAGTCACTTTTCGGGACAGCAATAATTAACACAACATTGTAATTCAAATATACTTCAGGGAGCCCCTCCTGTGAACTACTAGTCTGTTAGAGCTGGGATGGAATTAGTAGGGGCCCTGTTCCCATTGTTCTCCCTTCACATAAATGAAGGGAGAAATTGACCCTTAGTGAGGTCCATTCTGAAGAAGATCAGCCCTGGGATTTCTTTGGAAGGAATGATGGTAAAGCTGAAACTCCAGTACTTTGGCCACCTCATGCGAAGAGTTGACTCATTGGAAAAGACTCTGATGCTGGGAGGGATTGGGGGCAGGAGGAGAAGGGGATGACCCAGGATGAGATGGCTGGATGGCATCACTGACTCGATGGACGTGAGTCTGAGTGAACTCCGGGAGTTGGTGATGGACAGGGAGGCCTGGCGTGCTGCGATACATGGGGTCACAAAGAGTCGGACACGACTGAGCGACTGAACTGAACTGAACTGAGGGTATATTCCTGTGCCCCAAAAGAGGCACCAAATGCATTTTCTTTCAGATGCATCATGGTAGAAATTATTAGAACTATAACTGTTCTTTTGGAAAAGTGGTACATACAGAACTTTCCTAGGAAGACAAATTCTCTTTATCACAGTGTTTCAAGGGGGGAAATATGTCTGTTGCCAATGCATCTTTGTGATAGGGCATGCTTATATTGACCATCCTCTGAATATATGTGTAAGTTTGAGTAAGCAGTTTTTGTGGGGCTCAAATTAGAACACCTAGGTGACTTTCGATAAATTACCTCGATGTTCCTTATCCCCAAAATGGGCATGATATTTGAAATGGTGATTTCTTAGGATTAAGAAATTTGTCAAGTGTGAAAGTGTTTCAAGTCCTTCACTTATATTGTTTACTTTTTTTTTATATTCAGAGAGGACATTTTATAACAGGACATTTCTAGATTGCTCCACCTGAGGAATTTAAAATCATCTCTGTCAAAGCTTGACTAATTTCCTTCAGTGCTGGTTTTTGCTTTGTAAGTCAGCAGCCCTCTCACAGAGAAAAATTCCAAATTGTAAGCAGGATCTGTGCGAAGTTGTGTTTTGTTACCATTTGTTCACATGAGAAGCAATATTTACAGTCCAAACACACCTTTATTCTTTTTATTAACAAAAGTAATCAAATATGGTTTTAACAGTATGAAGTCATTGAGGCTTTTGGAATATTGAGGTAATGCTGGACTGCTAGGAAGAACAACACAGAACCTGTGAAATTCAAGATCAGATGAGGTTAACAAATAAGGAACTCAAGGACCCACCTTGACAAACATGTTCATGGTCACAGTACACCAACTAATATTAATTTCTCTTTTAATTACTTCTATGCTCTTAAACAGAATTGCAGAAACTGTTTACATTGGGAGTTCCCCAAGATGACTTCAAAGTCAAAATTGCACTACCTCATTCCTTATATTTCATAAAATTTGGTTTTCATTGAGAATTTTTTTTTAAAGTAAGACAGGCAAAGCTCTATCAGTTCCAAAGTAGAGAGAAATCTATTCAACTTAATAGCAAAGAAAAAACAAGTCTAACTTTAGGCTGATTTTATATTTCAATCCATAGTCACGAACCACAAAAACAGCAATGTTTCATATGATGACCTTTTGATGTATACTTTTTTCCCCCTTTTGGTTATTTTTCATCAAATGTAGTTTTCATGTCTGGCCCTCAGTACAGGTATTTATTCAGCTTCATTTAATTTCTTATTATGTCCAGCTTTTCTGTCAATAGTGCATTTGGAGAACAAATTTTCAAGATTGTGGACAATCACCTTCCTATTGCTGGTGTCTGGACAGAAATTGGGATATTGGTGTCAGATTGTTCCTATTGATCTGTGTTTGTTTCTCTTTTGAATGAAGCATCAGAGACATCTGTGCTTTTATTTATGAACTCTGTCCCCTCAGTCGTGATGGCAGGAGGTGGAAAGTCAGCTGGCAGAACTGGACTCTTAACATCTTGCAAACAATCAAGCATGCTCACATCTGGCGGGCACAACCAGAAGATGATTCTGAAATTTCCATTGCAATGGAGCTCAAATCCCAAGAGTTCTAGCTATACTTTTGTAACCTTCAGTAGTTTCTGTGTTTTTGACCTTCCTGAACAGCTGTTAAAGGAATTATTCTTTCATGCTTGGCAGTTTTGTTTTGTGACTATCTTAAAATCCCCCGTAAACAGAGATATAGTGATCTGCATGAGCCCATTTCAGAAGAGTGAAGTCTGACTTTTTATTGCAGACATAGTATTTTATTGTATTGTCCTAGCTTCTGTTATCATCCACCTTTGTAAAAAGATTGTAAATGGAATGCTATGCTGCTGTCTGTCATAAAATTATAACTTCGTATACTTCTCAAAATGTGCAGGTGTCTCTCTGCATAGATTCTGTTCCTGAAATGGAAGAATGTCTTTTCACCTGAATTATTAGACCGTATATTTATCATCCTCAGTTTCTGAGAGTGAAAGACTGAGATGGTTCAGGACCATAGTATCTCATCAGATTGTAAGAGATCAGAGGAATAGAGATGACCTAGAGAATATAGGGATAGAAATATTTTTGTAAGTACTATAGAAATACAACATGATGATTGTGTATCATGTATATATTGTGCATATGTGTATCATACATAATTATATATAAGACTGGTAAACTGGTAACATGATAGGAGCTTCTGGAATTTTGCTTGCATATATTACCAGGCTATAATCAGGATGTGTTACTATTTCTAGAAAGTGTAAGAATAAAGTCTTGGCCAAGAATTTATTTGCCCTTAGAGTCCCTTCAAATGGAAGACCTTTTAAAAACCTAAAAACTACTGAATTTAGAGATTTTTAGAAGTCATTTATTTTACCCCAGTGCTCATGCAAGGCAGTACATGACACCTCCCTGCTAGTAATAGTGAACCTTCTGGGCCTCAGAAGAAGGGTTTTCTGCAGTGAAATACCCCTTGCCAAAACACAGCAGCCCTCTCTGTCAGCAGGCCTTCCCTGTGCCCAGGCCCCACTGCTCAGACTTCCCTAGATTTGGACACCATTGCTCTACCCATAAAACCTTTCATATTCTTGAAGATTGTTAAATTATCTCTGACTTCTCATTTAGAGGAGAAATAATTCTTGTTCTTTTAGCCTTCCCTCAAAGGTATGAGCCTTCAAATCCTTTATCACTTTCATTGCTCTCCTTGGAACCTCTCCAAGAATTTCACAGGCCTCTATAGTTTTGGAACTTTGGACTGGAAGCCATGTTCTGACAAGTGAAAGAATGACCTCAAATTTAACATCACATACATTTCCAACATTCCTGGAACATTGCGTTTGCTCTTGTAAACTACAGTTGATGCAAAGCAAACAGTCTTTTCTTCCACGTGACTCTGTGAATTTCTAATGGTTCTAAAATATAGCAGAGAGACATTTTCTGTCTTAGTTGTGTGTCACATTTTCCCTCAGGTAAGATAGAAGTAGACAACAAACACTCAGAGTCACCAGGAAAAGAGCAGATTTATTCTATTTATAGATGCACAACAAAGACGATAAAATAGATACATATAGAAGAAGCCGGGCCTGCTTGTTATGTGGGATGAAAGAAGGAACAAAAGAGTGGACAGATTGAAGGGGTCTTTCAAAATTATTACAAAAATTTCAGCATCTTTTCCTGAGTCCGATGTGATGCCATTTACCATCATGGACTTTGTGATCCCAGGCATGAAGGAGGAAGCCGAGGCTGTGAGGTGGCTGTATGAGTGTCTGCTCTGGTGAGCTCCTAACTGAGAAAACTGGCTCCATTCTATCTGCCAAAAGTCAGTCTGTTGAAAATATGGCTTGGAATGCCTAGACAGGATCCAAATAAAAGTTAATTTATTTGCACTAAAGAACAAAGATGATTCACAACATTTTTGTTCATTTAGTTCAGTAATTCTTGACTTTAAAAAAAAAAATAATCTTCAAAAGTATTGTACAAACTGGTCCTTCTCTACTCTCCAGGCATCTCACAGCACCTCTTCAGGCACACGCCACTCTTAACACCCCTGCTTCCACCTTTTTTGGACTCACCATGCTTGTTTCCCTCTGTTCCTTCTGGCAATGCCAGTCCCCCTGGGCCGTTCCTCTTTTCCATTTTCATATAGCCAACTCCACTCACCCTTCAATATCAGGTTAATGTCAGCTGTGCTAGAAAGCCTACTCTGAACTCCAAGCCTACTCCAAGGGCTTTTGCTGTGGGCTCCAGTGGCACTCATATGTCCTGTTCTAAGACTTATTCTGGTTTATTGCAATGGCTTGTGAATTTCTCTTCCTCCATAGGCTGGAAGACCTGGGAAGGCAGGATCATCTTGCTCCTCTTATTTTTCACAATACACTCAAAAATTAGCATAATGCTTGGCATGAAGGAAAGTTCCATACATTTGCCAAAATAACTACCAATACCAGGGTTATCTCATTAAACCACAAGTATAATTGAGTCAGTTTTCTCTCTCAAAATCTTTGATCATCTTAATTGACTACAGGATCAAGCTGCTTTCACAAAGCTTTTTTTTTTTTTGGTTCTTCACAGTATACCCACAATCTAACTTTTTATATTTTCTGAGTTTTACACACACATTACTGATAAATAGTCTCTCAGCCTCACATCCCTTTGATCTGATATTTTACTCCATTGCAGTAACCAGTTGTGCAGTTATCCCCTGACATCTCACTCCACTGCCCAGAATCTCTCTCATTTCCCTCCTCCTTCTCCCTACACAGACCACCCCAAATTTTTTTTCTTTTGAAACTCCTATTTATCATCCAAACCCTAACACAAATGGTATCTTTATGGTGAAGCATCCCTTGATTTCCAGACTTAACTACTGCATTCTGTAAGTTCTGATTGCATTTTTATGCATTTCTTTTATATCTCACATTATAATCACATGTTACAAAGCTATGAGAATGTGAAAATGACATATATTCAATCATGTAACTTAAATTTATTTATAAAATTTAACATATATTTGTATGTATAGGTATTTTGAAAAGAATCTAAGTAAACAAAAATTTCTACTATTGATATTCAAAATTAGATGTATTCATCATGCCTGACTCTTTGCGACCCCCTGGACTGCAGCACACAGATATTGTACTAAATAATCTCTATTTGCAAGTTTCCTTTGACTCTTGCTGAACTGATACAAAGCATGTATTTTATACTGAGCAATATCCGACTTTGATTATCTGGTGGGTTAATTTCTTTAAGGGGTCATTTTGTACCTGTTAGTATGAAAGATAGTTTTTCCTCATGACTAAAAGAAACAGGGGCTCCAGAGACATTTCTGGTTACCCTAGTTGCCTTGAGGAAAAGTTGGAAGTGAGGTTGGCAGAGCCAGAAGTAGATGAAGTACTGCTCCCGGTGCTGGGGACTGCCTACCACACTCGAGTTCAGGGGGTATTTTCCTGTTACTTGGGAATTCTTGGGTGAAAACATCATTTTCCTGATCTCTTTTGCATTGCCCTGACACTCCCTGTGTGTGTGTGTGTGTGTGTGTGTGTGTGTGTGTGTGCACACGCGCGCGCTCAGTCTCTCAGTGTATCTGGCTCTTTGCAACCCCAGGGACTACAGCCCACCATATTCCTCTGTCCATGGGATTCTCCAGGCAAGAATACTGGAGTGCGTTGCCATTTCCTTCTCCAGAGGATCCTTCCAACCCGTGCGTTTCCTACTCATGCGTTTCCTACACTGGCAGCCTAATTCCTGGCAATCCAAAGACTTCCCTAGGTAGCAAGGGCTGCTTTAGGGGTGGCAAAACCCGGGAAATTTCAGTCATACTCTTTTTGTGACACTGTAGTACCAATCTTGAGAGATCCGGAGAAACTCTGGGTGTGTACTCAGTGAAGTTTACTACTTACAAGAACAAATTTGGCATCAGGAAAAGAGATTAAAAATATGTTTTTCTCACATTCCCAAAGTGTATAAGAAACAATAAAGATTATGTGTCATTTTCTTAATTCTAAAATGAATTAAAAAATTGTGTTTTGGCTGAGAACTAGACATGCTACTTTTAACATTAAAATGTTAATATATGATAATTCCTTCCAGGTATATACTGTAAGTATATGGATGTTTTTTTTTTTTTTTTTTTTTTACTGCTTCTTTTAATTGGTACTTTTTAGCTTCTCATGTAAAACCACTTATAAGGCTACATTTCATGCAGAAAATCTGCATGACTCCTTAAATTATGAAAATCTTATTCTTCAAAAGTCAATAATCTCAGGACCCTATGAATTTATGATAAATATTAAGCTTTAAATAATGTAAGCTGATCCTACCTGATGGGATTTTGTTCCTGTCTTCCTCTCACAGCCTATTAGAACTATCGATGATCCTCTGGAATAAACCCTGTGGATGAAAGGGATGTGGTGGTGGTGGGGGGTGGGGTTTCCTTTGGAAGTTTCATGCTTCAGTGGATAGCAAGTCCTCTCCAGCTAGTCAGCTCATCCACTAAAATGCCCTTGTTAGTTTCATAGGAGGTCTTTTAGTCATTAAGAGTTTCTTAATCATTAGCATGTTTTTTAACTGGATATTTTCCGAGCCACAGTACTTCGAATTAGAAGCAGGAGTTTTGGAAGTGATATTATATTCATTATTTGGAAAAATCTGTTATTTAAATTTTTATCACAAATTACAGCTTTAATAAGATAATTTGAGATCTATGAATATCACAGAGAATATCTAATTCTAACAATATTATAACATTATTGCAAAACAAATGTCTCATTACAGAAGCTCAAGCACACTTTCTGTTCTGTCCCCTAGTCACGTCCAACTCTGCAACCCTATGGACACCAGGCCTCCCTGTCCCCCATCTTCTCCCAAAGCTTGCCCAAGTTCATGTCCGTTGCTTTGGTGATGATATCCAGCCATCTCATTGTCTGATGCCCTCTTCTTCTGCCCTTGATATTTCCCAGGATCAGGGACTTTCCCAATGAAGTTGTCCGTTCACATCTGATGACCAAAATACCAGAGCTTCAGCTTCAGCATCAGTCCTTTGAATGAATATTCAGTGTTGATGTCCCTTAAGATTGACTGGTTTGATCTCCTTACTGTCCAAGGGACTGTCAGGAGTCTTCTCCAGCACCACAATTCGAAGGCATCAATTCTTTGGCATTCTGCCTTCTTTACGTTCCAGCTCTCACAACTGTACATGACCATTGGGAAGACTATAGCTTGACTATATGGACCTTTGTCGGCAGAGTAGTATCTCAACTTTTCAACACACTGTCTAGGTTTGTCATAGGTTTCCTGCTAAAAAACAATCGTCTTCTAATTTCATGGCTTCAGTCACCATCTGCAGTGATTTTAGAGCCCAAGAAGAGGAAATCTGTCATTACTTCCACCTTTTCCCCTTTTATTTGCCATGAAGTAATGGGGCCAGATGCCATGATCTTAGTTTTTTTAATATTTAGTTTCAAGCACACTTACACATTATTTCAAACACTCTTACAAATTATTTAAAACAGGAAAAATATTTTTTCCTTTAATTGGCATTCTTCAAAACTCAGAGATATTGATTTTATAGACTAATAATACACTCTATACTCTAGGTTGGGAGGGAATGTATACTTTAATGTTTTTAAATGGTACCATAAAGCTTGTAAAACCTACAAAATGATCCTTTCCACATTTCTAATGCTTCCTGGCATGTAGTATCCAGCTGTAACTTCAAAGGTATCTATGAACATTAATGAAGTGACATAACTAAATGAAGCAACATTAAGTTGAATTAGTTGGTACAAGTTTGTCTACATAATTAAGGCTCTGGGACAATGATGCTGATTGTCTTTCCCTCTACTGAGTATAGAATTGTCTGCTATAGACTCTCAAAGTCATGGTCAAATTTCTTTGTACAGTTGTTTAGTCTCCAAAGTGGTCATGACAAAAGAACAGAGGCTGACAGCTCTGGAAATCCTCAGCGGGACAGCTGATCTAGGAAGAAGCATTAGAAGCCTCCAGGGAATGTTTGAAGGGAATGTATTCCCAATGAGACTAAACCCTGACTGACTGAATTCAGATTGCTCTGGGTGAAATAAAAGATGGGCATCTTAATATCACTCTTTATCTATTTATCTATTGATGGGCATTTAGATTGCTTCCATATCTCGGCTATTGTAAATAGTGCTGCAATGAACATTGGGGTGCATGTACCTTTTTGGATTATCATTTTCTTTGAATATATGCCCAGAAGTTAGATAGTGAGATCCCTGGATCACATGGTAGATGTGGTGTGTGTATATGTGTGTGTGTGTGTGTGTGTGTGTGTGATGGAATATTACTTGGCATAAGAAAGAATTCATTCATAAGAAAGAATGCCATTTGCAGCAACATGCATGGACCTAGAGATTGTCATCAAGAAGTAAACCAGACAGAAAAAGACAAATATCATATGATACCACTTATATGTAGAATCTAAGCAAAATGAACTTATTTACAAAAGAGAAATAGACCTACAGACATAGAAAACAAATGTATGGTTACCAAAGGGGAAAGAGGAAGAAAGGAAATATTAGGAGTCTGTGATTAACAGAAAAACAGTACTATATAAAAAATAGATAACCAGAAGATAGATGGCAAGCACAGTCACACTGACGAATAGAAAACCATTAGGTAAAAGGCAGGAAAACTGGCTACAAGCTGTCTTATGGAAGAAGTACTATAACTATAAGAAAGAATTTAGTCCTCCTTCTGGGTTTGTTGAATTCGAATCAGGGGAAAGTGTCCAATCTATAGACAATTTCCTTAAAAGCAAGGCAGGTTATCATTTGGCTAGTGTGGCAAAGTCATGGTCTTGCCTAAAAAGATAGACTAATATCCATTGCTGGATCCATTGACCAACAGCATCATCATTGCCTAAAAGTTTGATAGAAGTTCAGAACCTCAGGCTTCAGCACAGACCTACTACATTTGAGTAAAAATCCCCAGAGTATTTGTATATACATTACCGTTTGAGAAGCACAGGACTAAACTCACTTTATGGATTTCTGCTTTTGTGAAAAAACAAAACAGGTTTTAAACAGGTCACTCTGTAGTTCATGTGAATGACTGGCTGGGTTAAAGTCTGATCCTTGATTAGGAGTATCAAACATAATGAATTTCCCAGGTTGTCCCAAGATGGTCCTCCCAGGATACTGCATTGCGAACAGAAGGGCTGTATCAGGCAATGAAGAGAACCCTTCAAAAGGAAGTAGTAAGGCTTTTTATGTTGCAGAGAGCTTCATCAAGCAGGAAACAGGAGCTCATTCTTATTAAGAAGTGATCTTACTGACTTCCTTTAGTGAAACTTTTTTCTCTGGGCTACAGTTCTAAGTAACTTGTCTTTCATCCCAGTGTGTCTCCAGTGTTTGAGTGCAGGCTGCAGACACTGACTCAGGCCATCACATCGCTTCTTCCTTCTAAAAACAGTTTTGAAATATAACACAATTCACTCTCAGCGCAATGCTTGTGGAAGAAAGTCATAGGATTCAGTTCTAAAATAACTGCACAGACCAACCTGGCTGAACTTGTTTAAGAGCTGATCAAATCTGTATCATCGTACAAACTTTTTCTGCTTGCTTGGCCTTGTTTTAAAAACAATACCTTCAAGCTGTTGGGACTAAATCCAATATTACACAACACAAAGGTTAACCTTTTAGAAAATATTGCTCAGTAGAAACATGAACAGTGGAATTAGTCTTCCAACACTAAGCATTTTCATCCTGAAGAATTGCTCAATAATTTTTCTGTAGTAGTCATAATTTTAATTAAAACATTTTAATCAGCATGTGCTCAGAGACAGATGTAGAAAGCAATTCTAAACAAATCTGAAAGAGAACAGGTATTAAAGTTCCATGGAAGGTGCGGTTCAAGGGTGTTGTTTCATGGTTTATTGAGATAAAAAACACTGCAAAAGTAAAGACAAGAAGACAATACTTTTGGCCTTTTGACGTAGAAAATTTTCTAGACCAAGGCTTTACTTTGTAAGGTAATAATATGAATAGGGTTTGTCATTGCCAGTGATTGCTGTTTAAATGTTTCTGAAAGGGAAGAATATTTTTTAATGAGAAATCCTTACAGAGGAACTAATAATTTCTCTTAATATAATTTTTAGATATACTAAAAATAAATTATGCTCATAAAACATATTTTAGTCCTATGGTTATCAGATTTAAAAACTACAGAAAAAGGATGATTTTAGAAACAACTTTTGAATTGTCCATATATTTCAGTTCTTTAAAAATCTTTGTGTATAAAAATGAGGCCCACAAATGGCCTGTAATAAAGCAAAGAGGCTAAGATTCCAGACTTTCTTATCAAATAAAACTGGTTTGCCTAACTCTTTGCAATCCTATGGACTGTAGCCTGCCAGGCTTCATTTGTCCATGGGATTCTCCAGGCAAGAATACTGGAGTGGGTTGTCATGCCCTCCTCCAGGGGATCTTCCCAACCCAGGGATCGAACCTGTGTCTCTTATGTCTCCTGCACTGGTAGGCAGGTTCTTTACCACTAGTGCTACCTGGGAAGCCCAAAACTGGCTTGACTTCTCACTAAACCACTTGCTAGTATGACGCTGGGGAAATTACCAAAGCACTCTGTGCTTCACTGATCTCATTTAAAAAACAGAGTTAAAGAGAGATTAACATTAAGAGATACATATACAAGCTATCAGGGCTTCCCTGATAGCTCAGTGGTAAAGAATCCCCTTGCAATGAAGGAGGCAGGGGTTGGATTCCTGGGTCAGGAAGATCCCCTGCAGAAGGAAATGGCAACTCACTCCAGTATTCTTGCCTAGAGAATCCCATGGACAGAGGAGCCTGTCAGTCTACAGTCATGGGGTTGCAAGAGTCTGACACAACTGAGGGACTAAACCACCACCACCACCAGCATATATAACACAATCGGGCTGTTTTGCAGATTTAATGAGGAAATGTCTATAATGAGCTTGGTCAAATGATAGTAAATGATCAGTATTATCTTACTAATGTTTACTATTATTTTGATCACTTAGAATACATAATAGACAAAAAAATGCAGGATTCTTAAAGTACATGAAAAGGCTAAGTATCTTTTAATAAATGCCATATTCTAGGTTTTTTAATGGAGAAGCTATGTAATAAAGCAATTTCTTTCAAACCTATGTAAAAAAAAACCCACTATTTTTCATAAAAACCAGAAAAGCTACTTTATACGCTTAATAAAAGACTTTAAGCTGAAATAGAATTTAACAACTTAATTGTATTCACTGAAGTTATATTTGCTGCTGCTGCTAAGTTGCTTCAGTCATGTCCAACTCTTTGCTATCCAATCGACCATACCCTGCCAGGCTCCTCTGTCCATGAGATTCTCCACAAGAATACTGGAGTGGATTGCTGTGCCTTCCTCCAGGGAATCTTCCTGACCCAGGGATCAAACTTTCATCTCATGTCTCCTGCATTGCCAGGGAGGTTCTTTACTGCTAGCGCCATCTGGGAAGACCATAGTTATATTTAAGTTAATATAATTCAAGAATTTTATTTATGAAAATGAGGTACTCAGTCAATTAAAATAAAAATATATAGAGATAATTAATATGTTTTCAACATTTCCTATGAGCCAGGTACAGATTACATAGGTTAACATAATTAATCTTCACAAAGATCTTATGTGATAGTCACTGATTTTTAAGCAAATTGAGTAGCAGGAAACTTGCCTAAGTTCTCACAGCTAAAGGTAATGGGACAGTTTTCATGCCAAGCATCCTGGCTCTAGAGTCTGTTCTTACCTATCAAGCTGTGTGACTGGACTAACACAGATTAGCAATCAGACATACTTATGGAGCAATCAATCACAAAGGACTAAACCCACCAAATATATATCTGAACATTTAATTAAATTGACATACTTGCTCTAATTTCTAATTAAAATATATAAAATTTGATTCTTCTTTTTGTTTTGGTGTTTTTTTAAAATTTCTGATTTTAAGTTTTGGTCATAGTTTGCAGTATTATCCTATTTCATTTTCTGCATGTATCCTACCCTTCTAGTAACATTTCTCAATTTCAAATCTCACCCTTAGTTTGTGATGCTCTGTTATCCAGGAATGACAACATAGGCTGACACTCATTTGCTTCTCCATGCCTTATCCTTGCTCCCCAGTCTGGCCTGTGAGGTTGCTTCCCTAATATGCTGCTATGAGTTGAGTTGTGTTCCTCCAAAATATCTGTTGAAGTCCTACTTCCAGCACCTCAGAATGTGATCTTATTTGGAAATAGAGTCATTGCAGATATAATTAGTTAAGATGGGGGGTCTAAGAATTCTGCACCCAACTATAGTGTTTTCCACATCTCTCCAGTAATTCTCCAGACACAGCTGGGTGTTCTCCAACTCAACTCAATTCTGACACTATCTATCCTGAGATAGCATCATATCCCACAGGTTAAGGGTTCAGTCCCACCAGGCTGCTCCCTCCCAACATACACACACACTTTAGACCCCAATCAAAAGTTCAGGATGTCACCTGTGCTTCTGACCAATAAGTTTTAGATCAGAGGTTCCTATAATCACCTCCTTGGGTCTGTTAATATGCCATAGTGGCTTAAAGAACTCAGAGAAACATTTTAATTACTAGATTACCAGTTTATTATAAAAGGATATAACAGAAACAGCCATATGGATGAGACACACAGGGCAACGTATAGGAGAGGGTGTGAAGTTTCTATGTCCTCTCTAGCCACACCATGCTCCCCAAACCTGCCAGTGTTCACCAACCCAGAAGCTCTCCAAGTCCTGTCTTTTGGGGGTTTTATTGAGGTTTCTTTGCATGGTCATGGTTGATTAAATCAATAGCCGTTGGTGATTGATTCAATCTGCAGCCCCTTTCTCCACCGTGGAAGTTGGGCAGTGGGACTGAAAGTTCCAGCCCCTCAGTTACAAGGTTGGGTCTTCTGGCAACCAGCATCCATCCTTAGGTGTGGTCCAAAAGTCATCTCATTACATAACAAAAAGCTTCAAGAATCTTTTTTAGCATGGGGAATTCCAAGGGTCTCAGTAGCTCTGCCAGAGTAGGGATCAAACACCAAATATATATTTCCTGCTATAAATCATGATAGCACAGGTCATACTGAAAATAGAATGGGCCCTTAATTCAGTATGACTGGTGTCCTCATAAAACCAGGAAATTTGGCCTCAGACACAGACACACAGAAAGGCATATGATGATAGAGACAGAGATTGAAGTGATGCAGGCACAATTCCAGGAAAGCCAATGATTGCCATCCAGGAGCAGAAGCTAGAAGAGGCAGGAAAATATTCTACCTCAACTCTCGTGTTGCACTGACACCTGGATTTTTGACTTCTAGTCTCCAGAATCGTGAGAAAACATATTCATTGTTTTATGTCATCCAGTTTGTGGTAGTACTTTATTACGTTAGCCTTAGGAAACCAAGATAAATATCCCCAAAGTTCTTTTGCTCTTGTTTTAGTATTCCTCCCACTCCAAACTCTGATATCTTTTTTGAATCTAAGATATCAGAACCCTCCAAACAGAAACTTAACTATTTTGAGAGTTAGCATGAGAAGGTAGAAGATGATTTAAAAATAATGGTCTTACTTACCAGGTAACATAGCTCGTTTCAGCAGTGTCTTTTGGTGCGAATGTTTACTCATATGTACTCTGATCTAAAGAAGCAGGTTTGAGGTCAAGAATCTCTACTGTAAACAATCTGTCAGCAATGCAGGAGATGCAGGTTTGATCTGGGTCATGAAGATGAGCCTAGAGAAGGGAATAGCAACCCACTCCAGTATTCTTGACTGGAGAATCCCATGGACAGAGGAGCCTGGAGATCTACAGTCCACGGGGTCGAAAAGAGTTGGACATGACAGTGACTAAAACTTTAATGTCAAGAATCTTGGGCTGGGTAGGAGTGTTGCAGGAAGGAAGACCCCTTCCAGGGCCCAAAACTGGCTCTTGTCTAACACTCGAAAATGAATTGTCGCAGGAGACACATGTGTTGACAAAGCAAGAGATTTTATTGGGAAAGGGCACCCGGGTGGAGAGCAGTAGGGTAAGGGAACCCAGGAGAAGTGCTTTGCCACGTGGCTCGCAGTCTCCGGTTTTATGGTGATGGGATTCGTTTCTGGGTGGTCTTTGGCCAATCATTCTAATTCAGAGTCTTTCCTGGTGGCGCACGCATCGCTCAGCCAAGATGGATGCTAGCGAGAGGGATTCTGGGAAGTGGACCGACACGCGGGGTCTCCTTTCGACCTTTCCTGAACTCTTCCAGTTGGAGGTGGCTTATTAGTTCCCTATTCCTTACCAGGATTTCCTGTCATAAAACAACTCATGCAAATAGTTACTATGGTGTCTGGCCAGGGTGGGCGGTTTCAATCAGTGTGCTTCCCCTAACAGGAGAGAGGCCAGTAGCAGAAGAAGAAAAGAGGGAAATGTCTTGGAATTAATACCTGACCCTTATTCTTCCAGCATTGTTCTTTAAAGTTCATGTGATCCATTTTTAAGATTCTTCCTTGGTCCCTCTTTTGGTTAGTAAGGATCTGGGATGAATCTCCAATGTCTTACATTGTTGCAGAGCCTGGATTATAGTCTTTCTCTACACCTCTTTCCCCAAAGTCATTTTCAATACACACATAGATGATATTTCCAGCACCTGTACCTCACTTTTCCTTCATCTCCTTAATTTTAGCCACTCTCACTTTGATTCTGTGGTGGTTTTCACTAGGCAAGACCATCATCTTGACATAATCATTTGGAACCTTTTCCAAAATCTTGCATCATAAAATAATCTCTTCCTTGAATTCTCAAATTCCCTGTTGTAGTTTTTTTCTAAGTGCTTTTTTATCCTGATTGCAATCCCTCCATGCACTTCCTAGAATCTTAGAGATCATCACCCATTTCCACAGTCTACTTTCCTTTCCTTCACTGACTCATGGCCAATCTTTTACAAAGCTGTTAACCTTCTTTCCTAATGCCCTCTTTCCCTTATCTTTTTTATTTAACTGGAGGATAATTGCTTCACAATGTTGTATTAAGTTTTGGTGTACAATAACTTGAATCAGCTTACATATATATATATATATAATGGACTATTACTCAGCCATAAAAAGGACTGGAATCGGGTCATTTGTAGTGATGTGGATGAACCTAGAGTCTGTCATACAGAATATAGTTAGTCAGAAAGACAAAAACAAATGTCATATATTAACACATATATATGGAATCATTTATATTGCAGTCCGCCTTGTTTGACCACAATACTGTTTCTCTGTCCATGCTTTCAGGCAGCTGATGGCTTCTGGAGAAAGCTGGCCTATTATTTCTTGAATAAACCTAGGT
>SJYQ01001904.1:1064985-1096135 GCA_006410935.1 Redunca redunca | reverse complement strand
AGTCATGTTCCCTATGGGATCTGAGAAATTTTTAGAATTGTGCTTGAAGCCTAAAAACCAGTGCACCTGACCTCATGTATACATGTATGAGGTACCTTGTGTACCTCATCTTTTGATCCAAAGAGACTCAATTTTCCTGTTTTTTTGTGTGTTAAAGACTCCTAAAAATTAGTCATATGACATAAATACATGCTGATTCACACACAGAGTGAAATGGACTCTGTGAGGAAGTATGGCCCCTTTATCTCAGTCCAAAGTTGTTGACTACAGCCTGAAGTGATGAAACTGAAAGGGGGCTATAATGACTATTTCCAAGAAATTTATTTTAAACATTTTTTTCACTCAGACATACTTTTAAAAATCCTGAATGACAATAAAGGCAATGAAATAAAACGGAATAATACCACCTACAGTTCTTAAAACTCCCCTGCTGCAATTATGTCCAAGACAGCTGGTCTTCTATCTTGTGAGCACCCATCACACTGATGGACACAAGTTAGGAAATTAAAAGCTACGTTGTGTGAGCACTTATGTGGCTTGACACACCTTACCAGAACTTGCCTGCTTAGTAATTAAAAGACCCATGTTTATTTATCTATCTATTTATTTATTTTACTACAATATTGTTTTACAGATCTGGCAGCCAGAGACAGCACCTGGAATCTTACCTCATTTTCCTAGGATCCAGCCTCCGCAGCTGTCCTTAATTTTTCTTGGATTAAAAAACATTCAATAGTTCTCCCAGTGCTTTTAAAAAATCACTAAATACTATTTTACGGTAAAACAAGTTGGGTGTACTAAGAGTTGGTATGATGACTAGAAAAGAGAACTTTTTTCCCTGTCTTATGTATTTCAAATACTTTGGAAGGAAGGAGTGAAAAATAATTAGCTAATATTCTTCAAATTAGAACAGGTGGAGGGAGAACAGAAAGTTTGAAAATGAACTCATTGTTAATTCTAGAATAAAATGCATAGTCATTAAAATTGAAAACTCGAAGAAAAGATTCAAGTACCATATAGATTATGAGACAATTTATAAATGGGAGGATAAGGTATCTAATCACACATAGAAATAACATCTTCCAAGAGTTGTAAAATACTAGGTTGTTTCTGTTCCTTTACAATTTCTTGCCTGATAGAGAATGACTTTCTTAATTCCTAGTCTAGGCATTTCATTAAGGTGTTCTGTCATTGTGAGGCCAAGAATGAAAATTTTAAGCTATTAAAGCCATTTTGTACTGCCAAATATATATTTTAAGTGCATGTATCTTTTGCTCTTTTTTTTTTTTTTTGAGGATTTTGTTTCCTTCAGGTGTGAATGAAAATTAGTTTGATTATGATGGCTGTAAATAATTACGGTTGTCACATATTAATTGTTTACTTACACCAGGCCCTTCATGAAATACATTACATACAGTGATCATTTAATTCTCCAGCAAGTTGATGTGGGAGTAATGTTAGTTTCCCCTTTAACCCATGAATGAACCAAGTCTTAGGCTAAATTTCCAAAGACTAGCCAGCTAGTGTTTTTGAACCCACAAAGCCCATCTCTGGAGCCCATACTCTCAACAATGATGTTCTCTGACCTCGTTGTATGTAGAGACAAAGCTAAAGAATGAATTTGAATTATGTAGTGAACCCAGTTTTATGTACACATGACCAAACAACTTAGTTACTTAATATTTTTCCCCAGCTGAATTGATGGCATTTATGACACAACTTTTTCTTACAAACCTACTAGATCCTACACACATAGTAACTTCTCTCTCTCTTTTAATCTTCTTTTTGGCTGTTTTCTTTTAAATGCCAATTTAGAATGTTCACAAACTTAACTTTTAATTCCTCTTCAAAATGGCTGATCTGATAGTTGAGTTCTAAGTGTTGTGTTAGTCCCTCAGTCGTATCCGACTCTTTGCAACCCCATGGACTGTAGCCCATCAGACTCCTCTGTCCATGTAATTCTCCAGGCAAGGATACTGTAACGGGTTGTCATTTCCTTCTCCAAGGGACCTGGGGATCCAGTGATCTGTGATGCAGAGATCAAACCCCGGTCTCCTGCACTGCAGGCAGATTCTTTACTGTTTGAGCCATTAGGTTGAGTTCTAAGAATCACATGCAAGTCTAAATGTTAAGCCAACATTTGACCTGGGGGAGACTTTGAAGATGTAGGAAGGGATACATTTTTCAGTCTCCTAGCTTTGCAAATAAACAGTCATTTTAATCATGCACTTTTATTAGTCTACTGGTTTGACAATATTCTGCTGAGAGAGCAGAATGTGAGAGAAACTTCTAGTTTTGAATCATCAATGAAGATCTTTGACTGCTATCAGGTTTCCCTAGAGCAGGTAGATCTGTCTTCTAGTTAATTTTCTCTTTACCGTTGTGCTGACTCTTCAAAATGCCCTACAATTTACATGTCTTTTGTGTTTATCTGAATGTTTCCAGACTACAGTCATCAGCATCCTGTGTTTCCTAAATGCCTGTCACAAGAAATTTTATGACTCTTACAACCTCTCAGGTGAAAAAGTTTTCTGAAACATTGAAAATTCAGCTAAATAGTAGCTTTCTGATTCCTATTTCACCTAAAGCTTGCCTTTCTTTGGAAAGTGGTTTGAGTACAGTTTATTTCATACTGTTCAATAATGCTTAAACAGATGCTACAAAATCTATTTTGTACCTATCAGAGAAGATGGTAGTCAGTTGTCCAATATGTACTGGCTAAATAAATTAATATAGGGAGCCTCTGACACTTGACAAATATAATACAGTAAAGATTATATTTACAATCAATGAAATTTAGACTATATTTTAGTGTAAATATCACAATTGGAATTTGGTGACTTGCTTTTAAAACAATGCGATTGAAATTTATCTTTAGTCTTCATGGTACAATAATGGTACTTCAAGACTAACGTCTTAAATTTTTACACAAACTTAAAGTAATCATCTCCTGGATGCTTGCTGTTTTTGGCTGGTATAATATTTCCCAATTATCAGTAAAATATTTTCCCATGTAATTTCATCATCATTGTCGCATATACCCCTATGCTTAGAAAAAGTAATTAGTGATTAATGAAAACAATTGGCTCATTAAGAAAGGAGAAAGTCCCTCCAAGGGAGTTTTAGGAAACATGGAGAGATTTTTTAAGTCTATTGAATTCACACACTTGCCTTATTTTTGACTTCCTGTGTAATTCATTTTTGACAATAAGACATTCTCACTGCCACATAAAGGGCAGAGAGTAGGGTTGGGTGGGAAGAAGAGGATGTAAAAGGAATAATTTACATATAAAATATAGAGAAACTTCATAGCAGAAGTGGTTGTGTACCAAGTATAACAGTGGTTGGAAAATTATATAGAAGAAAGCACAGCATTTTCTAAGACATCATGTATAGTATAACATAGTGTCATGCCATTATTATGACATCATGATGTGATTATTATTACAGTAACAAAAACTGGCTTTCTTATGTTAAAATTATTTTCTTCTATGGTCCTTGGATTAGTTTGCTTGGACTTTCATAACAAAGTACTATATTATGGGTGACTTAAGCAAGAGGAATTTATTTTCCCACAATTTTGGAGACTAGAATTACAGATGAAGGTATCAGCAGGGTTGGTGGATTCTGAGAGTATTCTCCTTGGCTTGTAGAAAGCCATCTTTACCCTATGCTTCACAGGTCTTCCCTCTGTCTTCATTTCCTGTAGGATTACTGGTCATATCAGATTAGCATCCACCCTAACTGACCTTATTTAACCTTAGTTACCTCTTTAAAAAAGAAAAAGAAAGAAAAAATCAAAATGTACAAACACTCTGAAAAAAAGTTCAGCAGTTTCTAAGTCAAACATATAGTTATAAAATGACCCAGCAATTCTACCCCTAGAAATTTCTCCAGGATAAATAAAAATTTATGATCACATAAAAACCTTAAAGAAAGAACTTTTCTATCCAAATGCAGTCACATTCTAAGGTACTGAGGACTAGGATTCAACATGCAAATTTGTATTGGTGCAATTCAACCCATTGGTGAAATAATGGTATTTAAGTATTTATATTAATTATGTATACAGATTTTTTACTTGTAAAGCCTGTTCTCATCACTCATTTTTCCTTCATATGTCATATTTCAGTAAACATGACATGTTAGATTCATCTTGGTTTCATAGAAAATCCATTTTATACATAACAGATGTGTGATCATAAGGAGAACTATTTGTTAGATTACAGCTTCAATTATATGTTAGGTATTTGACATATTTCCCCAGACCTATTTTAAGTATTTAATTTACTTTTATATGTTTAAGTTAAATGTTTCTCTTAAGCCCTCAAAAATTAATGCTAGCTAATCATACATATATGTATTTCAGCATATTGGTATCAACTAATTTTTATGTCCTAAAATAAGGTGCTTAATAAATACCCAGTGAACTTTCAAAATGAAATTTTAGAGAACTCCCTCCAATTCTAGGAAAAACCTGAACATGTTCAAAAACTTATTAGAATATTGATAGGGTGGACCTCTGTGAGGCTTCCCTGGTGGCTCAGACGGTAAAGAATCTGCCTGCAATGTAGGAGACCCTAGTTTGATCCTTGGGTTGGGAAAATCCCCTGGAGAAGGAATTGGCAACCCTCTGGACCACTGTGAAAGTTGTCTTCATGTGACCATATAATGAATGGTACTTAGGTTTTTCTGGTTCTCTGGAAAAAAATTCATGAGCATATTTTAAACCTTTTTTGATTAATTTTACATATGCATTAAAAATCAATTTTTAAAAACTTTTTGAACTTTTTATTTTGTATTACAGCATAGCCAATTAACAATGTTGTGACAATTTCATTGAAGATCAAAGGGACTCAGCCTTATATATACATGTAGCCATTTTCCCCCAAGTCCCCCTCCCAACCAGGCTGCCACATAACATTGAGCAGAGTTCCATGTGCTATACAATAAGTCCTTGTTGGTTATCCATTTTAAATAGAGCAGTGTGTGTATATGACTTTCCCAAACCCTAACTGTCCCTTCCCCCTGGCAATCATACACTCATAAATTTTCAAATAAATTTATTTTTCATTTATTAATAATGAAATTTTGACATGTAATAGTAAACATCTTAAACCGTGTAACTTACAAAAAGTAAACGTCAATGCTATTTTTAAAATTTGTTGTCTTTTTTCTTCAATATAACATTCAAGCATTTTATTCATTGTTGTATCCAAAAATACTTTAAAAAAAAAACCTACATAAAAAAAGTTTCTTTGTAAACTTGCACATTTTACAGAATCCAGGGAGATAATCAATTGTTTCCAGCAGGTCCTGAGAAAATTCCGCGCAAAGCTTGCTATCCAAAACACCTCTTCTTTTCTGATTAATTTTTAGCTCTTCCATAAAAAAAGTGTTTATAAAACATTAATGGGCAATTTAACTTCAGTTTCCAGAGAGAGATTTCTGCTGCATCAGATCTTCTATTTGCCACGATACAGAATTCCCCTTCCCAATACTTGTGCTTATTTCCCAGTAGATCCTACCATCTGCTATTGATGCCTGTCTGAAGTAGGAAATTCCTCCTCCAGCAATTCTTGTTCAAGTATTACTCTTTAATACTACCACCTTCCCAGCTAACAAATTGTTCCTGTATATTTGTACCCCAAAGTCAAATCTGCACATAACTATCTTCAAAGGTATTTAATGACCAAGTGTCTTTTAATCTATTGAACCCAAAAGCAAAAAGGAAGAGAGAGTATTAGAAGTTTCAAAACTAGAAAGAAGAAAGCCACCTGGGATTTTACATATCACACGTTTCTTAAACGGCCAAAAACAGTTTTTTTACCATAGTATCCTTTAGGAACGTGTATTGTGTCTATGCAAATATACATAATTTGATCTCTAGGGACTTCATGGTTCTTATATTGAATTTTTTTATTATCTCATTTCTATGTACCCTTAAGTTATATTATGCATTTAAAAATCCTCAATAGGGAAGCTGTTTTGTATATTTTTTTCATTTTAATGACATGGGATTTGTCAGGTGACCTTCATTTCTGTGAAAGGGAAAACTGTCATTTTCAGGAACCACAAGAAAGGCTTGCTATCTTAACTGATAATCTGTGGACTTTTACACAGAAAATAGGACAGATACCAACTATATAATTAAAAAACAATGTTTCTATTTTTCATTATATGTGGAAAATAGTATGCATCCAGAGATACAGCTTTACACGCACAGTGTGAAAATTCCATAAAAATGCACGTTACTAGTTTTGGAAGAGATAAAAAGGCATCAAATTACATCAACTGAAATAACCAAGTAAATATTTTAAGAGGTCAAATCTGTTTTGCTATTAGAAATAAAGAAATAATACTGCTGTGGCCTGAATGGTTGTGTGCAAACTCTAAATGCATATGTTGAAATCCTAACCCCCAAGAAGATGGTATTAGGAGGTGGGGCCTTTGGTGGGTGATTCAGTCATGAGGATAGAGAGCGAGTTGCCCCTTTACTTCCATTAGGAAGTAAAGTTGTGAGGCTGCAGCTCAGAAAGCCTTTGCTGGAACCCCACTGTGCTAGCTCCCTGGTTTCAGACTTCCAGAACAGTGGGAAAGAAGTTTCTGTTGGTCATAAGCCACCCAGGCTGTGATGTTTTGTTATAGCAGCTCAAACGAATAAAGACAAACACTAACCATATATGCATAAGTATCCTCTTACATGTGTATGTATACATATCCATATATGTTTATGTATTCCCTTCATGGGTCACAACCTTGTCACGGTGAAGGGACTGACATAACTCAATGAAGCTATGAGCCATGCCTGACAGAGTTACTCAAGATAGACGAGTCATAGAGGACAGTTCTGACAAAAAGTCGTCCAGTAAAGGAGAGAATGATAAACCACTCCAGTATTCTTGTTGCAAGAACCCCATGAACAGTATGAAAAGACAAAAAGATATTACACTGGAAGATGAGTCCCCCAGGTTAGAAGGTGTCCAATATGCTACTAGGGCTGAGCCAAAGTGAAAACGATGCCCAGTTGTGGATGTGTCTGGTGCTGAAAGTAAAGTCTGATGCTATAAAAAATAATATTGCATAGGAACCTAGAATGCTGGGTCCATGAAACAAGGTAAATTGGATGTGGACAAATAGGAGATGGCAAGAGTGAGCAACGACATCTTAGCAATCAATGAACTAAAATAGATGAAAATGAAATTTAATTCAGACAACCATTATATCTACTACTGTGGGCAAGAATCCCTTAGAAGAAATGGAGTAGCCCTCATATTCAACAAAAAAAGTCCAAAATGCAGTACTTGAGTGCACTCTCAAAATGACAAAATGATCTCGGTTTGTTTCCAAGGTAAACCATTCAACATCACTGCAATCCAAGTCTATGCCCCAAATGCAAATGCTGAAGAAGCTGAACTTACCCGATTCTATGAAGATCCACAAGATCTTTTAGAACTAACACCAATAAAAGGTGTACTTTTCATCCTAGGGGATTAGAATGCAAAAGTAGGAGGTCAAGAGATACCTGGAGTAGCAGGCAAGTGACCTTGGAGTACAAAATGAAACAGGGCAAAGGCTAACAGAGTTTTGTCAAAAGAACATATTGGTTATAGCAAATGCTCTTTTCTAACAACATAAGAGAGAACATTACACATGAACATCACCAGATGGCCAATATAAAAATTAGATTGATTATATTCTTTGTAGACGAAGATAGAAAAGCTCTTATAGTCAGCAAAAGTAAGTCTAACTTGGAGCTGACTGTGGCTCAGATCATGAGCTCCTTATTGCAAAATTCAGACTTAAATTGAAGAAAGTAGGGAAAACTACTAGGTCATTCAGGTATGACTTAAATCAAATTCCTTATAATTATACAGTGGAGGTGATGAATAGATTCCAGGGATTATATTTGGTAGAAATGGTGCCTGAAGAATTATGGATGGAAGTTCATAACATTGTACAGGAGGCAGTGACCAAAATCATTCCAAAGAAAAAGAAATGCAAGAAGGCAGAGTAGCTGTTGGTGACTGTGTGGATCACAACAAACTATGGAAAATTGTTAAAGAGATGGGGATAAATAGCAGACCACTTTACCTGCCTCCTGAGAAACTTCTATGTGGGTCAAAAAGCAACAGTTAGAACCAGACATGGAACAACAGACTAGTTCAAAATTGGGAACAGAGTATGTCAAGGGTGTGTATGGTCACCCTGCTTATTTAGCTTATATACAGAGTACATCATGCAAAATGCCAAAATGGATGAATCACAAGCTGGAATCAAGATTGCAAGGAGAAGTATCAATAATCTCAGATAGGCAGATGATACTACCCTAATGGCAGGAAGTGAAGAACAACTGAAGAGCCTCTTGATAAAGGTGAAAGAGGAGAGTGAAAAAGTTGGCTTAAAACTCAATGTTCAAAGAACTAAGATCATGACATCTGGTCCCATCAGTTCATGGCAAATAAATGGGGATGAAAAGGAAACAATGGGAGATTTTATTTTCTTGGGCTCCAGAATCATTGTGGGTGGTGAGTGAAGCCATGAAATTACTAGATGCTTCCTCCTTGGAAGAAAAGCTATGACAAAACTAGACAGCATTTTAAAAAGCAGAGATGTCACTTTCCTGGTAAAGGTCCATACAGTCAAAGCTATATTTTTTCCAGTAGTCACGTACATATGTGAGAGTTGAACCATAGAGAAGGCTGATCATCGAAGAATTGATGTTCAAACTGTGGTACTGGAGAAAACTCTTGAGAGTTCCTTGGACTGCAAGGAGATCAAGCCAGTAAATCCTAAGATAAAAACCCTGAATACTCATTGGAAGGGGTGTTGTTGAAGCTGAAGCTCCAACACTTTGGCCACCTGATGCAAAGAGCCAATCATTGGAAAAGACTCTGATTCTGGGAAAGACTGAAGGCAAAAGAAGAACGGGGGCAGAGGATGAGATGGTTTGAAAGTATCACGGACTCAATGGACATGAATTTGAGCAAACTCCAGGAGATAATGAGGAACAAGAAAGCCTGCTGTGCTGCAGTCCTTGGGGTCACAAAGAGTTGAATATGACATAGTAACTAAACAACAACAACAACCATATATGTTCAGTTCAGTTCAGTCACTCAGTCGTGTCCGACTCTTTGTGACCACATGAATCGCAGCACACCAGGCCTCCCTGTCCAGCACCATCTCCCAGAGTTCACTCAAACTCATGTCCATCAAGTCGGTGATGCCATCCAGCCATCTCATCCTCTGTCGTCCCCTTTTCCTCCTGCCCCCAATCCCTCCCAGCATCAGAGTCTTTTCCAATGAGTCAACTCTTCGCATGAGGTGACCATATATGTATCAGTTATCAATTGTTCTAATAATGCTTAATAACAATTCTGAAACTTCAGTGATAATGCAAAGTAAATGATTTTTGGATATCTGGAGTCAAATGGGAGTTTATTAGGCTTACTTAATCTTGCCTGGATTTGCTAATGTCTTTGGGGATCCTTTGGCTGTTTGCTTATTTAGGCTGGTTTTAGGAGTTTGGGATACTGAATTCTGCTTTATGTTTTTCCCATCTTTCAGCAGGCATATCTTGAGATGAGAGTAGAACCAAAGAGGAGAAGCAGAAACACACAAGGCTTTTCAGTCTAGTTCAATACTGGTACACTTTTATTTCTGCAAATTCTATTGCTCAAAACAGCTGGCATGGCATAGCTCAGAATCTGAGGACAGTAGAAGGTTACATTTTAAGTTTACATGGCATAAAGTGTTAGTACAAGGAAGATTGAAGAACTGGTGAAAATTTTCAGTCTACCAAAATATGAATGTTCACAGAATTTCTGAAAGCATTCCGGGTTGAATAACCTTTTGGCATTTCATCTACAACAGAATTGGAAACTTGGAACTATGTAAATATAAAGTTTATAAAAGATGGTGAAACATAGTCAGAATGGCTATTATCAAAAATACAATAAACAAGTTTTGGCAAGGATATGGAAAAAGGAGAATGCTAGTGTGCTATTGTTGGGAATAAATTGGTTGAGCAACTATGGAAAACAGTATGGAGGTTCCTCACTAGAACTACCATACCATCCAGCATTTTTACTACTAGGTATATAGCCAAAGGAAACAAAAGCACTAACTTGAAAAGATATGTGCATTCCAATGTTCACTGCAGCATTATTTGCAACAGGGAAGACATAGAAGCAACCTAAGTGCCTATCAACAAATGAATGGATAAAGATGACGTGACATATATGTATGTATGTGTATACATATATATGTATGGAATATTACTCAACTATTAAAAAAAAAGAATGAAATCTTACCATTTGTGAAAACAAGGGTAGTCCTAGAGGCTATTATTTTAAGTAAAATAAATCAGGCAGAGAAAGACAAATACCATATATTTTCACTTATATGTGTAATCTGAAAAACAAATGAACAAACTTAACAGAAATAGTCATAGACTGAGAACAAACAGGAACGAAGGAGACTGGGGGGATAAAAAAAAAAAAGAGATGGTGCAAACATGATTACAGAACAGATTACGTTGCAGAAATAATCAGTTGCTTCCTAATATCCATTCTTTCCTTAAAAACAAAAACAAGAATTTTTTTCAGTGAAACAATTACAATACCTAAAAGAAATTCACACCAAGAAACATCATACTCAATCTTTTCATAACTAAAAACAAAGAAAATAATCTAGAAAGAACTTGAAAGAGAGAAGGGACACTATTTATAGGGGAAAAATAATTAGAACACAGTGGATATCTGATCAGAACCCTTGGAGACCAGAGGGTAGTGACACAACATTTTTTAACTATCAGAAGAGAAAAAGCTATGGCTCAGAATTATATATCCAGAAAAATAAATTTTTTCAGGAATTAAGGGAAAATAATATTGAATCTTTTTTTTTTCTTGAGCATGTAGAGATCTATATTAGTTCCAAAAAGTGATAAATATCCTACAATTGGAAAATTCTTTGTTACAAATTAATTAAATCTTGAAAATCAGAAATGTCTAAATATAAACATTTTAAGTATAGACATTTTAAGTATAAACTCAACAGGCAGAAAAGTTACCTAATAGAGAAAGGCAGTGAGGAAGCCTTCCAGGCTTGGCCTTAGTGCTCAGTTCAGTTCAGATGTTCAGCCATGTCTGACTCTGCAACCCCCATGGACTACAGCATGCCATGCTTCCCTATCCATCACCAACTCCCAGAGTCTGCTCAAACTCATGCCCATCAAGTCAGTGATGCCATCCAACCATCTCATCCTCTGTTGTTCCCTTCTGCTTCTGCCTTCAATCTTTCCCAGCATCAGGATCTTTTCCAATGAATCAGTTCTTCCCATCAGGTGGCCAAAGTATTGGAGCTTCAGCTTCAGCATCAGTCCTTCCAAGAAATATTCAGGACTGATTTCTTTTAGGATTGAATGGTTAGATCTTGCTGTTCACGGGACTCTTAAGAGTCTTCTCCAACACCACAGTTCAAAAGCATCAATTCTTCAGCCCTAAGCTTTCTTTATGATCCAACTCTCACATTCATACATGACTACTGGAAAAGCCATAGTTTTGACTAGATGGACCTTTGTCAGCAAAGTAATGTCTCTGTATTTTAATATGCTTTCTAGGTTAGTCATAATTTTCTTCCAAGAAACAAGCGTCTTTTAATTTCATGGCTGTAGTCACCGTCTACAGTGATTTTGGAGCTTAAGAAAATAAACTCTGTCACTGTTTCCTCTATTTCCCCATCTATTTGCCATGAAGTGATGGGACCAGATGCCATGATCTTAGTTTTTTTAATGTTGAGTTTTAAGCCAGCTTTTTCACTCTCCTTTTTCACTTTCATCAAGAGGCTCTCCAGTTCCTCTTCGCTTTCTGCCATAAGGGTGGTCTCATCTGCATATCTAAGGTTATTGACATTTCTCCCAGCAATCTTGATTCCAACTTTGGGAATTCAGTCACTCAGCCATGTCCAACTGTATACAATCCCATGGACTGAACCTGCTAGGCTCCTCTGTCCATGGAATTTTCCAGGCAATAATACTGCAGTGGGTTGCCATGCCCTTCTCCAGGGGCCTTAGCACTAGAGGAATGCAAAGAAAAACAGAAGTTGTTGAGTTTATGTACACTGAGTTATTTATAGTATTTCCTTATCATCTTTCAGTGTTTGTGGTATCTGTAGTGATAACACTTCTTTCATTACTATAGTTTGTTCCTTCTTTCTCTCTCTTTTTTTTTTTTGGTTGGAGTCTAGCTATTATTATACTTCCTTCTTTAAAAATTACTCTTCAAATTAGTATATCATAAATTTATGAAATTCTGTAGCAACATCCCATCTTTAATGTAGTCCAGCATTTTTGACTTGAGAACTCTTTTTTCAATTAATACTGAGACTTCAGATTAAGCTGTTCAAGACTGACCCTACTGAGAGCTGGTTTCTGAAGAAAGAAGTTGGCCCAGAGGCAATCAAACACAGCTAAGGGCAAGGATTAGATTTTAGCTCTTTATATCCATCATGCCAGGGAAGGGTGCCTGATTAAAATCATCAACAAAGATTCGACTCCTGTCCATGATTTGACTCTTCCCAAAGCTGGAAACATTGGGTTAGAATTTCAGGCACTTAATTAAGCCAGGAGAGGGACTAGAAAGTCCCCTTCCTGAACCCTACCCAAACACTGAGGTGGTAAGAAAGGACCAAGCTAAGGTTTCTCCATATCCTGTTTCATACCCCAGTTCCTGATCTTGCCAGGCTGGGTAGATCTTCCTCAGTTAAATAACCTAAGAGGTCAGCTTTGACTCATACAGTTTTGGTGCTGACCCAAAATGCCATGAACAGTTAAGGGGTATCTATTTCTTTGTGTTCCTGAGATAGCTCAGATGGACTCATGAAAAAGTTCTTTAACATTTTCCAGAAAAACATATTTCCTATGTATATAAACCCTTCTGTAGAATAGAAAAATATTTAAATCTTCTTGATTCATTTTCAAAGATGAGACTTTCCTGGGTTTTCTTTTTTCATCATCCTCCAGTGCACTACCTTGACCCCCAATCTAGCAAATCATTTGGCAAACTTATACCTTTCATTCTCATAAAGTTCCTGTTCATTCCCTAAATCACTTTCCCTAAGAAATTCTTGATATCCAGGTTGAGTTTTTGTTTCCCCCTTTGCATGTCATATTTTTCTTTTGTACCTAGCATTTCTTCAGCTGATAATTCTGTTGACAAAATCCTAGTTCTCTGTGCATCAATGCCAAACAGCAATGTGGATACAAGAGTTGTGGAGAAGAAAAGAGTGGCTTTATTACTTTATTCTGAAGCTTGAAAACCAGCTTGCTTGTGTCCAGGTTAACCTTTCAGAGTCCAAGGAGCATTTTGTCTCTTGTCTGACTGGACTTTCTTCTCATGAGCCTGTAGAAAGTAATGAAATAGAATCCCTGTTTCTCTCAGTCCCTTGAACTTCTCCAGGAAAGTTAACCAAGACAAAGCCCTTCAGAGAAAGAGATTCCAATGTATTTTTAAAACAATCTTTTCACTTGATAGTAAGAAAGGTGGTTTTTTTTTTAAGCCTAATGTAAATTCTATTCACAATTACACCTGTCATCTATCAATATAAAGAAAGGCACAAGCTAGGTCCTAGAATGCATAAATCCTAGGATATTTATGAAATTAAGTAAGTTAACAGTGGGAAGCCAAAGGCACAGCCCTGTCATTAAATGGCCCATCTTACCTGCACAGCTAGCGTCAGTGCAGAGTGAGGCAAGTAGACTGACTTTGGAAGGGCTTTAATTCTTGAGGCAATTACCCATCAAAGTTTCCTGCTTCATGAGTGATATAATCAAAACTTGTTACACTAGACAAAGCTTGCTTTGTACCCTAGCTTGGGGGCATATGTTTTAGCCCACAGAAAAGAATTTGTCAGTTCCCTCCCACACAACGTCGAGAGCTGCCATGAAGTCCCTGTGCCCAGAACCTGCCTTGAGTAGTTCCATATCCACACTTAGTCTGATGAAGTACATCATCTGTCTCGTATTCTTCAGCTAAGCTACTCCTGCAAACACTCATCTTTTTCTTTTAATATTGAAAATTGTTATGGTTCAAACATTTAACAGAGTTAACTGTCAAAAATAAAGGAGAGCAATCAATCGTTCCAACTGCCTTTCACATTAAATCTGAACACTCATCTTAACATTCCCAACCACTTTGGAGCTGTGGCGCACCATGATTGCAGCATTTGGGGTCTTCTTTTTGTGATACTAGCTCTCCTATAAGTGATATGTAGGGGGATATATATTCTTCAGTCAACATATTTTCAGAAAACATAATAAAGCAGCAGTTTTGATTTTATGACTTGGAAAATTATTAATAAAGTGTAATATAAATATGTAGTATATGAAAATAAGGAAACCAATAAAAGCCACGCTTTAGAGATTTACACATGAAATGTTGTAATTTTCAGTAAAAGGCAAGCAGAGTCAGCAAAAAAATGCCCTGGGAAGAAATACTTAAATCTTGTACACAAAATTATAGATTGTGACTTTTTTTTTCTGTTTATAAGTTAATGGATCCAGACATTCAAAAGATCTCTGGATAGATCCTCTGGAAGGACTGGGTTGACAAACATGAATACTAAAGCTGACACCGTGATAGCAAGTTTTGCAGAAGTAACTTGTCACTAGCCAAATAAGGTTGGTGTTATACTAAGATATATTCAAGTTCTTCCCTCAATAGAAAATTATTTTCTTCTCATAGAAATTTGCATATTCATTTAGAAATACAGTGAGATGATTTCCATTGAATGAACTATGCTTTTCTTGGAACTATGCTTTTTCTTGGAAATTTCACTTCTACTTTAAAAAATTATATACTCTCAAAAAAAAAACAAAAATTATATACTCTCTTGAACCAAAATTTGAAACACAATGGTCCTTAATTTGACAGGCTGCCATTTCAAATCCAGGTCTTTTTCAAAGGAAAGATTGCTTTGCTTTGTTCACCTTATGTCTCCATGTTCTTTGATTATTTCAATAGACTATCCCCTGGTGGTTCAGACTGTAAAGAATCCACCTGCAATGCAGGTGACCTGGGTTGGGAAGATCCCCTGGAGAAGTGAACAGCCACCCACTTCAGTATTCTGGTTTGGAGAATTTCACAGACAGAAGGGGAGCCTGGCAGGGTGCAGTCCATGGGGTCACAAAGAGTTGGACACAACTGAATGACTTTCACTTTCACTTTCATTACTTACTTTAAAAAATCCTAATTGCTATCAGTTGTATGAGCTGACTTTTAAAAGAAGAAATCAGGGTATATAAGACTGGTGACACATAAGAACTTAAGTATATGTATAATTATTATTAAGCATTTAATAATCTTTTAGTTTTAGGGATTAGACACATATTCAAAGTACTTAAAGAGTTGTGCAGGTTTTCCTAAGTAGTAAGATGCACTGGACCCTTAATGTAAAGTAAATTGGTATGAAGCAACACTCATTTCCTTGTGCACATGATTTTAGGAGTCTGGAATTAGAGCAGGGAACTATCGGAATGACTCATTCCTACCTCTTGATGATTAGGGCCTCAGATGGAGAGGAACAAATAAAGAAGTTGGCCATGTCTGAAAAACATTAAACAGACAATGAAGACTTTATTCAAGACTACAGTAATAAGATAGTCAATATAGTCAAGACTATTTATTTATAACTTTATTCAAGATTATTGCAAGATCAAATTGCCAACTTTCACTGGATCTTGCAGAAAGCAAGGGAATTCCAGAAAAACATCTATTTCTGCTTCATTGACTATGCTAAAGCCTTTGACTTTGTGGATTGCAACACACTGGAAAATTCTTAAAGAGATGGGAATACCAGATCACATAATCTGCCTCCTGAGAAACCTCTATATGGGTGAAGAAGCAACAGTTAGAACTAGACATGGAGCAATGACTGGTTCCAAATTGGGAAAGGAGTATGTCAAGGCTGTATATTGTAGCTCTGCTTATTAAATTTCTATGCAGAGTACATCATGTGAAATGCCTGGCTGGATGACTGTCAACAACTTCAGTTATGCAGATGACATCACTCCAATGGCAGAAATTTGCTGCAGCTCATGGAGTTGAAAAAACAGTCAGAAAGGACTTAGTGACTGAACAACCACAAACTGCAATAAGGAAAAGAAATTGAACTTCACTGAAAGGTGGGGGGTGGGGGGTTTAAACACTGAAGTGAGTTGTAAATGTTCTGGACAACATTAAAGCGGATGCTAGTCAATGTGATTGTCTATCTGTGATTGCTAAATTAGATTATCTTCCCCACGGCATTCACAGTTCAGTCATTCAGCCTTGTCTGTCTCTTTGTGACCCATGGACTGCAGCACGTGAGGCTTCCCTGTCCACCACCAACTCCTGGAATGTACTGTTGCTCAAACTCATGTCCCATGCCCATTGAGTTGGTGATGCCATCCAACCATCTCATCCTCTGTCGTCTGCTTCTCCTCCCACCTTCAATCTTTCCCAGCATCAAGGTCTTTTCAAATGAGTCTTCACATCAGGTGGCCACAATATTAGAGTTTCAGCTACAGTATCAGTCCTTCCAACGAATATTCAGGACTGATTTCCTTTAGGATGGACTGGTTGGATTTCCTTGCAGTCCAAGGGACTATCAAGAGTCTTCTCCAACACCACAGTTCAAAAGCATCAATTCTTCAGTGCTCAGTTTTCTTTATAGTCCAACTCTCACATCCATACATGACTACTGGAAAAACTGTAGCTTTGACTAGAAGGATCTTTGTCAGTAAAGTAATGCCTCTGTTTTTTAATATTCTGTCTAGGTTGGTCATAGCTTTTCTTCCAAGGAGCAAGTGTCTTTTAATTTCATGGCTGGAGTCACCATCTGCAGTGACTTTGGAGACAAGAAAATAAAGACTCTTACTGTTTCTGTTTTTTCCCAGTCTATTTGTCATGAAGTGATGGGACCAGATGCCATGATCTTAGTTTTCTGAACGTTGAGTTTTAAGCCAACTTTTTCACTCTCCTCTTTCACTTTCATCAAGAAACTCTTGAGTTTTTCTTCACTTTCTGCTATAAGGATAGTGTCATCTGTGTATCTGAGGTTATTGATATTTTTCCCAGCAATCTTGATTTCAGCTTGTACTTCATCCAGTCTGGCATTTCACACGATGTACTCTGCATATAAGTTAAATAAGTAGGGTGACAATATACAACCTTGACATACAACTTTCCCGATTTGGAAACAGTCTATTGTTCCATTTCTGGTTCTAACTGTTGCTTCTTGACCTGCATACAGATTTCTCAGGAGGCAGGTCAAGTGTTCTGGTATTCCTATCTCTTTCAGAATGTTCCACTGTTTGTTGTGATCCATACAAAGTATTTGGCATAGTCAATAAAGCACAAGATTGCTTTTCTGGAACTCTCTTGTTTTTTCCATGATTGTTGCCAATTTTATCTCTGGTTTCTCTACCTTTTTAAATCCTGCTTGAACATCTGGAAGTTCATGGTTCATATACTGTTGAAGCTTGTCTTGGAGAATTTTGAGCATTACTTTGCTAGCATGTGAGATGAGTGTAATTGTGTGGTAGTTTGAACAGTCTTTGGCATTGCCTTTCTTTGGAATTGGAATGAAAACTGACCTTTTCCAGTCATGCAGCCACTGCTGAGTTTTCCAAATTTGCTGGCATATTGAGTGCAGCACTTTCACAGCATCATCTTTCAAGATTTGAAATAGCTTAAGTGAATTCTATCACCTCCACTAGCTTGGTCAATACTGAAATCAGATTGATTATATTCTTTGCAGCCAAAGATGGAGAAGCTCTATAAAGTCAACAAAAACAAGACTGGGAGCTGACTGTGGCTCAGAACATGAAATCCTTATTGCCAAATTCAGACTTTAATTGAAGAAAGTAGGGACAACGACTAGACCATTCAGGTATGACCTAAATCAAATCTCTTATGATTATACAGTGGAAGTGACAAATAGATTCAAGGGATTAGATCTGATAGACAGAGGCCTGAAGAACTATGGATGGAGGTTTGTGACATTGAACAGGAGACAATGATCAAGACTATCCCCCCCACCAAAGAAAAATGCAAAATGGTTGTCTGAGCAGGCCTTACAAATAGCTGTGAATCGAAGAGAAGTGAAAAGTAAAGGAGAAAAAGAAAGATATTCCCATTTGAATGCATAGTTCCAAAGAATAGCAAGGAGAGATAAGAAAGCCTTCCTCAGTGATCAGTGCAAAGAAATAGAAAAAAACAATCGAATGGAAAAGATTAGAGATCTCTTCAAGAAAATTAGAGATACCAAGGGAACATTTCATGCAAAAATGGGCACAATAAAGGATAGAAATGGTATGGACCTAACAGAAGCAGAAGATATTAAGAAGAGGTGGCAAGAATATACAGAACTATACAAGGAAGATCTTCATGACCCAGATAACCATGATGGTGTGATCACTTAACCAGAGCATCCTGGAATGTGAAGTCAAGTGGGTCTTAGGAAGCATCACTATGAACAAAGCTAGTGGATGGAATTCCAGTTGAGCTATTTCAAATTCTTCCCACAGAGACTGGAAAATAAAGGCTCTTTTATTCTTGATACTTTTCATTTCAAAAAGATGGCTCCCTAGTACTTGAGAAAGATATTCCTGAGTCATAAAGCACAAAAGTCTGTGAGACTTACTTCTCAAAAAGGCAAAGAATTTCTAATTTTAAAGAAATGCTCTAAGAAAAGAAAGATAGGTGATGCTTACAATCAAGAAGACATCTTTCTAACATTTAGTCAAGCTGAAGTTAATATTAAGTCTGTCTTAGTCATTTGTCATAATTTGATCTGGGCCATAAGTCTAATGGCTTGTTTCTAGATATCAATTGGTTTCCCTATTTCATCTCTGCATTATGTCTGCTGGCCCTGGAATATTCAAGCTGTGTTCTTTACTCACATCTCTGTCCTGGTCTGGGCCAGCTGGAACAGTGGAGGTATTTGGGTTTCTGTCTCCTTACAGGCTTTCCATAGGGTGGCATCAGTTTCCTTGTAATGTGGAGATTTCTTGATGATCATATTTCTCATCTGTTAGTTTAGAGCAAGTTTTCTTAGAAACATGGTCAAAAGCTGCAATACTTCTCATGACCTAGTATCTGAAGTCTCAGAATACTGCTTCCATCATTGATTATTGGTCAAATCACTAACTTAGCCTAGATGCAAAAGGGGGGATTCCTTCCAAAGAACCCATGGCCATCTTTAACCTACCACTATTACATAAATGGAGCAAAACAGCTATACTTGCATATTTAGTTGTATGTTGGAGTTTATATGATGCAGATACATTACTTGTGTCTTCCATACAAGTTTATGTGTGTGTGTTAGTCGCTCAGTCATGTCTGTCCCTGTCTCTGGAATTCTCCAAGCAAGAATACTGGAGTGGATTGCCATTCCTTCTCTGGAGGATCTTTCCAACCCAGGAATCGAACCCAGGTCTCCCACATTGCAGGCAGATTCTTTACTTTCTGAGCCACCAGGGAAACCCACTCAAACAAATATGAAATCTGGTAAAAAGCATAACTGAAAATGAACCATACTGCAGAAATGACAGATGCAACAGGTGTTCAACTGGCAATTGATTGACCCGAATCCTAGTGCGGGGTTTTTACAATTAACTATCCTTAAGTAAACTAGTTAATCTTGAAGGCTCCTTTCTACTCTAAAATTCTGTTACTCCAATTACCAGTGTTGCCTTGATTTGTCTTATTAAGCACGCACCAAGAACACATATAAAAGGTCCAGTAACCACCCTCATTAATTCACCATTAAACCTTTGATCATGGTAATTTAAGTACTTTGAAACTCTATGAAGAAAAACAATATATCAAGGATAGATGTAGCTATTGTAAATAGTAATAGAAAATACATTTTCCTCTAATGAATCTGTTCCAGATGAGTTTCATCTGTGCATTCCTGCTCCTCTGTAGAGTTGGGAGGTTTCTGTTTGGTTTTAACTTTATCAGACTCCCAGGTAGAGCATTCTCACCTTTGCAGAAGTACGAGTCATCTCATTGATTGTCTTGAGTAAAAGGAAATGGCTCATGCATCTTTTCTACATTATAACAAATGTCCTTTTGCATTATAATTGAATGGTGATTGTTGTGTTCAATCAATGGGAAAGGTTAAAGGAGCTCCTCTGCCAGCATTTTTAATGGAGAAGTCGATTAAGATTCAGTTTAATCATTCTGGCTGCCTCAGAATTAAAGCAACAAAGACCATCAATGGCACTATAATTACTAGTCTTTCTGTAAGTTTACACTGCTATTTATGCAGCTATAAATTTTATTATAATGCACAAGGCATCTTAGGTTAACTTGCTTTATTTGCAATGTAAAATATTTGCTTTGATTGTGTGAAGAAAAGAAATAGTTCTGATAAAGTATATAAAATTCAGCCTAATAATTTTTTTAAAAGCCTGAGAGTCTAAGTGAATCAGTGTGATACTCTGTGTTAAATAGTTTAAAGTCATGGCCTTAACCTTGGGACACTTGAGACATATTTCAGTTTATTGAACTTGGAGACTAACATCTCTCCCAGGTGACTGTAAAGGGTCAAATGTATTATTCTAATCCCTGTTCCAAACAGAGAAAAGGTCATTATACAGTACCTACTGCATGTTGTAAAGAATGAAAAATTCACACTGGGGGCATGGGTGCAAATCTATTTTAGACTTGGCCTTTAAAATGTTTTTTAAATTGAATGATTAAGTGGTGATGAACCAGAAAAAATACCTTGAAATTGATCCCATTTATTAATTAGTTTGCACATGTAAAGGTCTTTCTATAAATAGTCAGAAGACTGGAGAAAATTGTTCTTCTTGAATGGAGGAATGGCTTTCAAATTAACCATTTTCTGACTATAGAAATAATGCTTATGAATGTACTTATTACCATCCAGTACTTTGCATAATTCAATATATTTATAGAAGCCTGTAGAGGAGCTTATGTCTTAAAAGTTTATACTTGGACTACAGTTAACAAGCTGGTTGTAGGTAATGACACTAAGGAGAGGAATTAATTGAAGAAATATATGGAATTTGTACCTAAGTAATGAAAATGTCAGCTTTCCCATGATCTTTTTAGAGGCATTTTGAAAAGAAATGTTTTAGTGAATTTGATAAATTAGGAACTCAGTTAAAGAGTCCAAACAGCAAAAGAGTAGGAGATTTGTGAAGTGAGGAGTATATTTTATCATTTAATTCATATTAGAATAAGGGGTCTACTGAATAAAAAGAAAGCATGAAAGAGAAAATAAGCTGCTCTCATTGTCTAGGAAAAAATAAATTCAAGCTTTACCAGCAACTCATATCTTACAGTTCTTTCTTCTGACAAACAGAAAAGAAATTGAAAAAATTAATTTTTAGTGCTGAAGAGAAACTTAATTCTCAACACCCTCATGTTATCATATAATAGTTGGAAAACCTGAGAGTCTGAAATGTAGCATCATCTCAAAGTCACAGATCTAACTGGGAGAAAATAGGTCTAAAATCCATGTCTCTATCTAGCTTCTCTGCTTTGCCATATCTTTGGTGTCAAGCTATATTCTAGCCTTTATGTTTGACTTCCATATGTTCCAAATCCTAAACCTGTTTTGTCTTGGGATATATCCAATCATTAGTCCTTTCAAAAGAACTTTTGCTTTTGATTACTTTACAGTAAATCATCAGAAAGGAGTTAATAATTCTGGTGGACCTTCTATAAACTTATGTATGTGAGGTGTTTTAGATACACTGAAACTTTTAATCTTCTTAATAGCCTTATCTAGTAAGTATGATAGACTTAGTTTTTAATAAGAACAGGTTCAAAGGGGTAAATAACTTGCCCTAGTTTATGAATTCTATAGTTGCTAGACTATGGTCTTTCTGACTTAAAAACCATGTTGTTTCTATGAAAACATGTGTGTCCTTGGAAACAGTGGTTGCAATGCCTTCAAGTTTAAACAATAAAGTATTCATACTACACCTTTGATTGTCAGAGAAATCCATATCAATTGATTTTTTAAAATTATGCATGCATCTTGTAAGTTTTTTTCCTTTCATTTGTGAACATACAATGCATTTCAATTTCGCTAATAAAGCACTGTGTTTTTTTCTGTTGAAATTATGAAAATTGGATTTCATTGTAAAGTCTATTAGGAAAGATAGATAATTAGAGTCATGGAAAAGCTCTTATAATAAATTCTTTGGAAGCATATAAACATTTTTCCATTACATCTAAATAATTTACTTCCAATATCTAAATGATATTACAAGTGACCAAACTTTCAAGTAGAATGTTCTAAGAAGTGTACATGATATATTATAATCTTGACTACTAGTGGGTTTGGTTAACTTTGTTTTAAAAAATGAGTCTATTAATGCTAAGCTCATGAAAATCAAAAACATCAAAAAGTGAAAACATTGGCTCATAAAAACCAAAAACAATGTGGCATTAAGCCAATGCTAATTCAAGTTCTCATCCTATGCAGAATTTGTGTTTTAAATTTGCAAAGTGGGCCTATTACTTGGTCAGAAGTTAATGCATTTACTTGAGCCTAAATAAAATGTAGTCTTATCTAATAGTGAAAATTTATATACACTCTTTCTAATTAGGGTATTATAATGTATAAACACAGAATTAAATCTAACTAAAGCAAAAAATTGCTCCTTTTTATATATAGTATTTTATAAAGGCTTATTTACCAAATGTGTGTGGAGACAGAGCATAGAATTCCAGGAAGAATACATTTCTTATTGTCATTTGTTGGTCAATTGACATTTTCATCAGTTTTTGGGTTAAATAGCAAAGGGCCATAATCAAACACTTGTAGTCCCAATGTGGCTCTTGGCAAGTTCCATGAGTTCTTGCTCATATGAGATTATCATTCCATAAAACACTACAAGAAGAAGTAAAGTCCCTCAGTCGTGTTTGACTCTGCGACCCCATGGACTATACCTGCTAGGCTCCTACATCCATGGGATTTTCCAGGCAAGAATACTGGAGTGGGTTGCTATTTCCTTCTCCAGGGAATATAACACTACAAGATGTGTTGTAACATCAGCCTGACTCAGAGAAGCTCAGGGCCAGCTCATAGCTTTTGTTTACTAGAAATAATCAAGATCAATGGATATAAGCAACCCATTGACAACCGCCACGATGGGAATTTGTTCCATGATGTAGTATAAATACTCTCTACAGTTATTTAGGGTATTGATGAGGCCATTTACAAAATACCTTGTCTTTACTGGATTTTGTCTACCATAAATGTTAAATTTTCTCCAGAAGGCAAAAGAGAAGCATTAAGTTTTAAGGAGTGACAAACCCAGAACTGTGTTTAGAAAGATAACTTGGGTGGTTTTATAGAGATTAGTTTGTTGAGGGAATTCTTTGGTTGTCCAGTGGCTAAGACTGTTCTCCGAATGCAGGGGGCTGGATTCTATCCCTGGTCTGAAAACTAGATGCCATATGCTATGAGTGTGCATGCTGCAACAAATATTGAAGATCACATATGCCTCAATACTAAGACCTGGTGCAGTCAAATAAATATATAAACATTAAAAAAATAAAAGAAAGATTAGTTTTTGCAAGTAGTTATCTAAGTCAAACAGATAATTTATTACGTTGCTGCTTAGAGTAAGGGGAACAGAGAAATTTAGAAAGCAATAGAATGGGAAGTGGAGAGGACAGGGAAAATGGGGAGTAGGGGAAAGATGGAGGTAAATCTACAATTGAAAGAAGGTGGCTGACTAGTCATTAATTAGATAACAGGGTTTATAAAGAGGAATGTGACTCTAGGATTCCAACTTATACAAATAAGTGAACTGAACTGTCATTTGAATGAATACAGTTTATTATTTTTCTCTTTATTTCTAATATTTTTGAACATACTTGCTGCATTCAAATTCTCCATTTTAATAAAATGTCAAAGATAGTCATTTTTTGTCATTTAAATTTAGAAAATGTAGCCAAGTTAATAAGAAATAATTATCTGGTAAAGTTTATCCTTTTAGGTTTGAACTGCTTATGCTTTGACTTTCAGCTTCAAACTCAAATTAATGATAATCATGCTAGAGTGTTTGGAATGCTGTATATTGATGTCTTGGACTTTCTTGGTGACTCAGTGGTAAATAATCTGCCTTCAGTACAGGAGACACAAGTTTCATCTCTGGGTTGGGAAGATCCCCTGGAAAAGGAAATGGCAACCTACTCCAGGATTCTTGCCTGGGAAATTCCAGGGACAGAGGAGCCTAGCAAGCTACAATCCATGGGGTAGCAAGAGTCAAATGTGACTTCACAGCTAAACCAATCAAACTGATGTCTATAAAATACTTTAAATGGATTCAAGAAAAAAATTAAATGATTTATAGATATGTGGTAAAACAAACAAAGCAATATGTTAATAATTATAGAAGTTAAGAGATAGGTATGTACATGTTTACTGTGTAATTCTTTCAACTACATGTTTGGAAATACCTATATTTCAGTGAGAAAAAAAAATCACTCTTCTGGACTCATCTCCATTTCCAACCTAACTCATTTTTGGGAAATTGAATATATTGGCCCCCAACCATGATAGTGGGGCCTGTGACTTCAGCTAAGTCAGTCATGATACTTCACTGACAGTCAGAGCTATTGGTCTCTTAATAATCATGCCACAAAATGATTGGGATCATTTACAAGCATGTTTCTTCTGGAGCTACTGGAGAAGAGTCTGTATCCTTCACAGAAGGTGCAAGATTGTGAACCTTAAAGCCCCAGGTTTCATGGGGAAGCATGAGAGGGTGAACCTAACACAAAGGAAAAGGCAAAGCTTTCTGTAAGTCTGCTTATGTGCTGTGGCATCATGTATCCAGGGATATTATTGACCCTTGTTCAAGTTCCTAAAGTCATTGTCACAACCCTGATTCTTACAGCCTTTTTTTGAATGATATGAGCAATTTCAGAATACTTCCAATGAACATCCCCTTTTGAAATGTTACTTTGATTACTCTAATTTGGGTTTTCTTATAACTCTTTGTCTTATAACAAAGAATATTTGACTAATACAAGAGCTAACACATAAGTTGTGTTAGAGCGCTACAGAAGAACCCCAATGGTCCACATTCACATATACCCACTCCTCCTGAACATGATGCTACAAAATCTTCTATCTTCAAGTCAACTGAATATCTTAAAGACAATGGGAAAGTTACTCCCTTGATTACATCACATAATGTAGGACTCTGTATTATCGGACTAGACAAAGAGATTCTCTTTCTGGCCTTGAAGAAATAAGCCATCATGTGAAAGGGTCTGTGAGGGGACCACTTGGAAAGGAACTGTGATTGGCCACTAGGAGTAGAGTGGCTCCCCCCATGGACAAGCGGGAAAAAAGTGCGGAAGTCAGCCTTACAACTACAAGGAACTGAATTCTGCCAACCACCAAGTGAGCTCAGATGAGAACTCTAGGAAGCAAGGCAGCCTGACTGATGCCTTGATTGCAGCGTTTTGAGACACTGAACAGAAGTCTTGCTCAGCTGTATCCAGACTTCTGCCATAGAAAACTTGTGAAATTAAAAAATATGTGCTGTGACCACTAAATTTATGGGAATTTGTGAGGTAGCAAAAGAAAACCAGTACAGATTTTGAAGACACATCAAATACCGGGTACTTCGTTAGAAGTTTTAGTCAATTATCTCACATAACCATTATAACAATATGTATCCATATGTCTTAATATTACAATCATCTTCAGTTCAATTCAGTCGCTCAGTCATGTCCGACTCTAGCCACTCTATGAACTGCAGCACGCTATGCCTCCCTGTCCATCACCAACTACCGGAGTTCACTCAGACTCACATCCATCCAGTCAGTGATGCCATCCAGTCTTCTCATCCTCTGTTGTCCCCTTCTGCTCCTGCCTCCAGTCCCTCCCAGCATCAGAGTCTTTTCCAATGAGTCAACTCTACACGTGAGGTGGCCAAAGTACCCCGAGCTTCAGCTTTAGCATCATTCCTTCCAAAGAAATCCCAGGGCTGATCTCCTTCAGAATGGACTGGCTGCATCCCCTTGCAGTCCAAGGGACTCTCAAGAGTCTTCTCCAACATCACAGTTCAAACGCATCCATTCTTCGGTGCTCAGCTTTCTTCATAGTTCATTTCTCTCATCCATACATGACCACTGGAAAAACCATAGTCTTGACTAGATGGACCTTAGTTGGGAAAGTAATGCTTCTGCTTTTCAATATGCAATCTAGGTTGGTCATAACTTTCCTTCCAAGGAGTAAGTGTATTTTAATGTCACGGCTATAGTCACCATCTGCAGTGATTTTGGAGCCCAAAAAAATAAAGTCTGACACTGTTTCCACTGTTTCCCCATCTATTTCCCATGAAGTGATGGGACCAGATGCCATGATCTTCGTTTTCTGAATGTTGAGCTTTAAGCCAACTTTTTCACTCTCCTCTTTCACTTTCATCAAGAGGCTTTTTAGTTCTTCTTCACTTTCTGCCATAAGGGTGGTGTCATCTGCATATCTGAGGTTATTGATATTTCTCCCAGCAATCTTGATTCCAGCTTGTGTTTTTTCAGCCCAGCATTTCTNGCTTTCTTATCTCTTCTTGCTATTCTTCGGAACTCTGCATTCAGATGCTTATATCTTTCCTTTTTTCTTTTGCTTTTAGCTTCTCTTTTTTTCACAGCTGTTTGTAAGGCCTCCCCAGACAGCCATTTTGCTTTTTTTGCATTTTTTTCCATGGGGATGGTCTTGATTTCTGTCTCCTGTACTATGTCACGAAGCTCCGTCCATAGTTCATCAGGCACTCTATCTATCAGGTCTAATCCCTTAAATCTATTTCTCACTTCCACTGTATAATCATAAGGGATTTGATTTAGGTCATACCTGAATGGTCTGGTGGTTTTCCCTACTTTCTTCAATTGAAGTCTGAATTTGGCAATAAGGAGTTCATGGTCTGAGCCACAGTCAGCTCCTGGTCTTGTTTTTGTTGACTGTATAGAGCTTCTCTATCTATAGCTGCAAAGAATATAATCAATCTGATTTCGATGTGGACCATCTGGTGATGTCCATGTGTAGAGTCTTCTCTTGTGTTGTTGAAAGAGGGTGTTTGCTATGACCAGTGCATTCTCTTGGCAAAACTCTGTTAGCCTTTGCCCTGCTTCATTCCATATTCCAAGGCCAAATTTGCCTGTTACTCCAGGTGTTTCTTGACTTCCTACTTTTGCATTCTAGTCCCCTGTAATGAAAAGAACATCTTTCGTGGGTGTTAGTTCTAAAAAGTCTTGTAGGTCTTCATAGAACCATTAAACGTCAGTTTCTTCAACATTACTGGTAGGGGCATAAACTTGGATTACTGTGCTATTGAATGGTTTGCCTTGGAAACGAACAGAGATCATTCTGTTGTTTTTGAGATTGCATCCAAGTACTGCATTTCGGACTCTCCTGTTGACCATGATGGCTACTCCATTTCTTCTAAGGCATTCCTGACCACAGTAGTAGATATAATGGTCATCTGAGTTAAATTCACCCATTCCAGTCCATTTTAGTTCGCTGATTCCTAGAATGTCGACGTCCATTCTTGCCATCTCCTGTTTGACTACTTCCAATTTGCCTTGATTAATGGACCTGACATTCCAGGTTCCTATGCAATATTGCTCTTTATAGCATCGGACCTTGCTTCTATCACCAATCACATCCACAACTGGGTATTGTTTTTGCTTTGGCTCCATCTTTTCCTTCTTTCTGGAGTTATTTCTCCACCTATCTCCAGTAGCATATTGGGCACCTACTGACCTGGGGAGTTCCTCTTTCAGTATCCTATCATTTTGCCTTTTCATACTGTTCTTGGGGTTCTCAAGGCAAGAATACTGAAGTGGTTTGCCATTCCCTTCTCCAGTGGACCACATTCTGTCAGACCTCTCCACCATGCCTGGGTGGCCCCACAGGCATGGCTTAGTTTCATTGAGTTAGACAAGGCTGTGGTCCTAGTGGACTAGTTTTCTGTGATTATGGTTTCAGTGTGTCTGCCCTCTGATGCCCTCTTGCAATACCTACCATCTTACTTGGGTTTCTCTTACCTTGGACATGGGTCAGCGGCAGCAGCTGAGAGGAGCTACCCCACGTCTGAGGCCAGGGGTGGCAACCAGGAGGAGCAACCCCATATCCAAGGAGCAGTGGCTGCCCGGGCGCAGGAGGGCCTAGAGGAGCTATTCCACATTCAAGGTCAGGAGGGTCAGTGGTGAAGAGATACCCCTCGTCCAAGGTAAGGAGCAGCGGCTGTGCTTTGCTGGAGCAGCCGTGAAGAGATACTGCACAGTCATCTTACAGGTGCTAAATCTGACAAAACAGATGTTTAAAGAGATTTATAAATTAATTTTATATATATTTATAATTAAATATGGTGCAAATGACTGATTTAAAATCAGTGGTTTGGCTCTAAAGCCTATATATAGGCCATATCTTCCCTAGACCCTTTCCTAATGAATGCGACTCCATGGGCTGTAGCCTACCAGGCTCCTCTGCCCATGGGATTTTCCAGGCAAGAGTACTGGAGTAGGTTGCCATTTCCTTCTCCGGGGATCTTCCCAACCCAGGGATCGAACCCAGGTCTCCCACATTGTAGGTAGACACTTTGCCATCTGAGCCACCAGGGAAGTTCCTAATGAATGCACCAGCATCATATTATCTTAGTACAAGCCTGGTTTATGGTAAATGCCTATGAATTGTCTTTGTATCACATTCTTTTCACTGTCCTCCCTTTCCTTGAATTTTTCACCAGATCATGTCACAACATCATCTTGAAATTCTTTGATAGCTCCAGAAGGCCACACTACTTAAGAGTGTATTGTGTGGGGCAGAGAGGGAGAAAATTTTCTTTACCCTTCTAGGTTCTTCCGGCTATCCTAAGAATTAAATTACCATGAGACAGATTAATAGGAAAAAAAGAAAACAATTTTAATAACATGTATATATAGGAGAGTACATCATGAGAAACACTGGGCTGGAAAAGCACAAGCTGGAATCAAGATTGCTGGGAGAAATATTAATAACCTCAGATATGCAGATAACACCACCTTTATGGCAGAAAGTGAGGAGGAGCTAAAGAGTCTCTTGATGAAAGTGAAAGAGGAGAGTCAAAAGGTTGGCTTAAAGCTCAACATTCAGAAAAGGAAGATCATGGCATTTGGTCCCATCACTTCATGGGAAGTAGATGGGGAAACAGTGGAAACAGTGTCAGGCTTTATTTTTCTGGGCTCCCAAATCACTGCAGATGATGACTGCAGCCATGAAATTAAAAGACGCTTACTCCTTGGAAGGAAACTTATGACTAACCTAGATAGCATATTGAAAAGCAGAGACATTACTTTGCCAACAAAGTCTAGTCAAGGCTATGGTTTTTCCTGTGGTTATGTATGGATGTGAGAGTTGAACTATGAAGAAAGCTGAGCACCGAAGAATGGATGTTTTTGAACTGTGGTGTTGGAGAAGACTCTTGAGAGTCCCTTGGACTGCAAGGAGATCCAACAAGTCCATTCTAAAGGAGATCAGTTCTGGGTGTTTTTTGGAAGGACTGATGCTAAAGCTGAAACTCCAGTACTTTGGCCACCTCATGTGAAGAGTTGACTCACTGGAAAAGACTGATGCTGGGAGGGAATGGGAGCAGGAGGAGAAGGGGACGACAGAGGATGAGATGGCTGGATGGCATCACAGACTCGATGGACATGAGTTTGTGTGAACTCTGGGAGTTGGTGATAGACAGAATTCTGGGAGTTGGTGATGGACAAGGAGGCCTGGCATGCTGCGATTCATGGGGTCACAAGAGTCAGATATGACTGAGTGACTGAACTGACTGACTGACTGACTGATATGTAGGAGAGACCAAGGGAAACTGAGAAACTCACCAAAATGATGAAACCTTCACTTTAAATACCATGTTCTGCTAAAAACAAAAGAAGATGTAGTTTGGGACTTCAAAGGGAAAGAAGGCAATTCACATGGAGGTTGGAAAAGCAAATATTGCTGGGACATCTAGAGACAGTGGGACACAGGAATTTTAAGAAGCAGACTTTGCTGGGTTCCCTTCAACCTACACCATTAGTTTATCCTGTAGTCATTGATGATGACAGCTCCTTCCTGGAACAGGTCCTTCAGCTACATTCTTTAAGCAGTTGGAGGAAGGTCTAGGTTTCTTCCTGAGTATTTTGGGCCTTTATCATTTTTAGATCAAAATAATCCACTTGCCAAGGAGATACTTTGGGATGGCAAATTCCCCTACAGTGGCATCACCGACTCGATGGATGTGAGTTTGAGTGAACTCCGGGAGATGGTGATGGACAGGGAGGCCTGGCGTGCTGCGATTCATGGGGTTGCAAAGAGTCGGACATGACTGAGCGACTGAACTGAACTGAACTGAACTGAACAGTGTTCAAGGCTTTCTGCAATTTGGCTGCTTAAGTTCAGCCAGTGGAAGTTTAGGAGTGAAATTGAATATTTACTGTGTTTGCTCAGTGGGGAAAAAAATGCAAAGGAAAGTTGCTTTAAAGTGTTGTTTTTTTTCAGGTTTAGTTGATGCCACTAAACGGTAGCTGTTGTGTTCATTTTAACTATAAGACTGAGTAATACATCTAAATGCTAACTGGCTTGTAAGTGCTATAGGAGATGAGTGTGCCAGAATGGAAATCATATGGGCCGGGAATTCCCCTTCTGTTGACCACAGAAGGTATAGGCATAATCTATCAAGAACAGAATGCATGCCATACTTTGTTCATTAGCATTTAAAGAGGATGTTTGGCATCAGACAACAAATACAGTACTTGCAAGCTCTTGGCAGCAGAATATTTTGTCAGTTAATGACAATCCACAGCTTTTAAGAAAAAGACTAGTGCCCAGGGTTAGGCCAAAACTGTTTCATCTTCACCAATGAAAATAAAATGAAGTAAAATTAAAACCCTTGTCTTCCAAATACAACAATTGCACTGAGCCAATCAAATAGTAAGAACAAAAACATGAATTATTCTCTAGAGAACAGGGAGAAACTATGCTTCAGAAACTCTCAGGATCCGTCAAATCACAGGAATATACAAACAAAGTAAAACAGGTGAAACATACCAGACAGAAGTAGAAGTTGAGATGATTGTAA
>SJYQ01001904.1:1033265-1064893 GCA_006410935.1 Redunca redunca | reverse complement strand
GAATTGTAGAAAGATGTCAATTTACACACAAAACTATCTCCTATCAATGTTATTTATAACAATAATTTGATATAACATCAGTATCCTAATGAATGGAGAATAATGAATGCTTACATCCAAGTGATAGATTATCATTAAGCTGTTAATATATTGTCTACCAAAAGATATTTATCCTGTGGCTAAAATAATTGTGATTACTTATTCATGCATTTACATAACTAACTTGATAAAAGTCTAATATGTACCAGACCACTGGGTTTGTATTAAAAATGCATTCAATCTTTAAGAGGGAGAAACATACACAAAAAAATAAATTATAGCTTGACTAAATTTATATATATATATATATTTTTTTGAATAGAAGAATGTACTTTGAACAATTGAGAAACAAAGATAACTACTGTGACTCTACCTGGGACAGAAGTGGAGAGGCACTCAGGAAAAATTTTCTAGAGAAGACAAGTCTGGCAGTAAATCTTGAAAAAGCAGCTCCATGATGTTAAGTAGAAAAGTAACCAAAACTCATAGCTATTTCTGTGTTGTGGAATTTTAGCAGGGACCATTAGTTTCTCCATTACATTAAAATTTTTTCTCCATTATTTTTGCAATGAATGGTAATCATTTTTAAATTAAAATACTTTAAAAAATAAACATGTTATCCCCTGGTGACTCAAACAGTAAAGAATCTTCCTGTAATGCAGGAAACCTGGGTTCAATCCCTGGGTCAGTAAGATCCCCTGGAGAAGGAAATGGCAACCCACTCCAGTATTCTTGCATCAAGAATTTCATGGACAGAGGAGTCTGGTGAGCTACAGTTCATTATTTTAAAAATGAATGGACATTATTTTTAAACTAAAATAATTTAAGAGATAAGTATAAAGGAACCTATTAGACATTTGATTGACTGAAGCTGGTGTTTATTTATGCCGGTGTTGCCAACACAAGAGGTGTCTGTCCCAGCAGCCCTTGCTGCCCATAGCAAACTTTGCAGTGTCCTAGGGGCAAAGAAGTTTTTATGTCACCCTAATGCCTCACTGACATCCACTCAAAGCATTTTCCTCTGCCAAGGGCCCTCCTCTCCACAGGGACTGCAGGTTAATCCACAGGTTTTGTATGGACCAAAATATTCAATCAGACCTCATGTTTTCCTCCACAACCCTTATAACTTTCCTTGGATGAATAACAAAAACCATCTTTATTCTTATTTGGGAAACACATAAATGACAAGGCTCTTCTAGAGACCTCAGATACATTTAAATTTCACTTCAGATTCAGGCTAGGACTGCTGCTCCAAGCGTTGAGGCAAATCATACAGCAACTCAAAAAGGACAATCAGTCAAAACCAGTAAAAGTGTTAAGAAATAAAAGATTTGTAGGAAAAGCTAGGAACTTGCACAGATTCAGTTTCATTATGACCATTTTCATCATACTAATTCCAGCTTACTGGCTGGATCCAAGTAACATTGGTATTTGAGGGACAGAAGGCAGTGGCACCCCACTCCAGCACTCTTGCCTGGAAAATCCCATGGATGGAGGAGCCTGGTGGGCTGCAGTCCATGGGTTCGCTAAGAGTTGGCCACGACTGAGCGACTTCACTTTCCCTTTTCATTTTCATGCATTGGAGAAGGCAATGGCAACCCACTCCAGTGTTCTTGCCTGGAGAATCCCAGGGACGGGGGAGCCTGGTGGGCTGCCGTCTATGGGGTCGCACAGAGTCGGACACGACTGAAGCGACTTAGCAGCAGCAGCAGCAGCAGAGACATGGACTGTGAGACTGGGTCTGGGAACCAAAAGTCATAGTGTTCTAGCAAATGGAAAAGGGCACCCAAAAGAATAAATAGCTGGGACAGCAGGACTGAACATAACAAGGAAGATCTGAAGGATGAAGGACATTTTAACGTGTCTCAGCAGGGTCGGAAAATCCTCTTTGGGTCTCTACGAATAGAAGGGCTGAGGAGAGATGACATTAAACCCCACCTCACTGTTTGTTATAACACAGTAACTGTTGACCTTATCAGTCTGGAAAATTAAATAATCATTCAAAGGGATGAGCAAGGAGGTGGTGAACTTTTACTTTTAACTCATTAACTCTCAGGTGGTCCTGAGTATCTTTGCATTATTCAAATGCTGTTTATTGAGACGAAAGTGAAAGTGAAAGTGAAGTCGCTCAGTCATGTCCGACTCTTTTCGACCCCATGGACTGTAGCCTACCAGGCTCCTTAGCCCATGGAATTTTCCAGGCAAGAATACTGGAGTGGGCTGCCATTTCCTTCTCCAGAGGATCTCCCCAATCCAGGGATTGAACCCGGGTCTCCCGCATTGCAGGCAGATAGATGCTTCACCGTCTGAGGCTGGGATGAACTAGACAGTGTACCTGGGCTAGACATGCAAAGATAGCCTCCGTTCAGATCAGAGAGACAAACAGGTGAAAAAATTATTGTACTACAATGTGATAAATGCTATTGAGTGATAACATTGTTTATAAAATGAGTCAGGATCAGAGGAAAAAGAAATCTCTTGGGGTAGTAGAGGAGACTTTATATGAGAGGGAACATTTAACCTCAAATTATCTCAAAAGATAATTTGAAGCTTCTGGAAGAAGAAGACAGTTAACGGCCTGCCAGGCAGAGAGTTGATCGTGAACAAAGGCACAGAGGCATAAAAAAGATGGCACTTTTTATAAAAAAGGGTTCCAGGGATTAGATCATACACTGAGCACCTCATGGGGTATGGTAGGAGAAAAGCTCATTTTATGAACAAATGTAACTCTGTTAACCCAAACTGGACTAACGCAGCAGAAGAAAAAAGGAAAGCTGTAGAGTAATTCCACTTAGGAACACAGATGTAACAATCTGAGAGAGACACCAGTGCACAGAACTCAGTAGTGTATAAAAAAATTACAAAAGACTAATAGATCCTCTGTGGAGAAAGCCTCAGAGATGCAAAACTAGCTTACAAATTATCAACATTATAAGCATGTCTTTTCTATTTTCTTACCAATAATAGGAAGTTAGATATTTCTGTAAAGTTTCAAACAGTTTGAAAACACATAAATTATATGTAATCCTACAGCTCAGAGGTTAAAGCGTCTGCCTCCAATGCAGGAGACCTGGGTTCGATCCCTGGGTTGGGAAGATCCCCTGGAGAAGGAAATGGCAATCCACTCCAGTATTCTTGCCTGGAGAATCCCGTGGACGGAGAAGCCTAGTAGGTTACAGTCCATGGGGTTGCAAAGAGTCGAACACGACTGAGCAACTTCACCTTCACCTTCTAAGAATAATCATAGAAGTAAGTTTATATTTTCAGTGTACCACAAACATATCTATGAATCTAGTTCAATATCCTTGTCTATATTTTTATATATAAAATGTGATCAGTTTAATTTTTACTTTTATAAAAATGTGGCAGTTTTTAAAAATAAAAGTCTCTATATTGAAGAATGAAAAAGATAGTTCAGCAGGAAAAATTCCTATAAGTGGATTCTCTAGATCAAATAAATATTGGCCATGAAAAAATTGACCTTAAAAATATAAATTCCTGACATTTTGTTAATGAAGAATATTAGCATTCTTTAAAATTTTTGCTATTGGCCCACAGAAATATCTTTTCATTGACTAATTGTTTTCTTCTGTCTTGAAAATTTNTTTTCACTGCACTAGAGTATTTCCTTGAATTTTTTTAAAAACATACTTTTGAAAAATATTATCACCTGGCACTATTGAGCCTTTGGTATCTAAAGTCTACAGTTCTTTCAGTCCAGGAAATAATTCTATGCTCAAGCTTTTCTTTCTTCCATCTCATCTATTTTTATCTAAGCCTTACCTTCTCTCTCTTAATTGGCAGTTCATTTCTTTTTACTCTATAGTCTGATATCATTGGATTTTAGAATCAATAATTCTGATTTGAGCTACACCCATTCCACTATTTCCTCATTCCACTGTGGAGTTTATTTTTATGATCTTGATTCTGAGAAGTCTTTCTTTCTGTTTTTTAAGTTTGTCCTTGATGTGGAGGCCTGGATCCAATCAATAAAATTGTTAATGCCATAATCATTCAATTGCCACTGAGACTGATATTTCAAGTGGACATTTCAAGTTCTCTCCTACCTAATGCATTACTAGGTCAGTGGGTGACACTAGATCTAATTGTGGAAGTCAATCTCCCTCTTGCTTATTTCTGACTCCCGTTATATACCCAGTGAGTCTTTAATGTATGATGTGTCCGTGTGTGTGTGTACTCAGTCACTTCAGTCCTGTCTGACTCTTTGTGAATCTATGGACCGTAGCCTGCCAGGCTCCTCTGCCCTTGGGATTCTCCAAATAAGAATACTGGAGTGGGTTGCCATGCCCTGTTCCAGGGGATCTTCTAGACACCAGGGGTCAAACTTGCATCTCTTAAGTCTCCTGCATTGGTGGGTGGATTCTTTACCACTAGCATCACCTGGGAAAGCCCAGCGTCTGACAGGCATGCAATTTTCAGCAGAGAAATTACTTATCTCATTCGGTTTAAATTCCAGCTCTTCACTTACTACCTGGGTATGGGACCTCTGTCTCCTCCTTTATGAAATAAAGATAATAATAGTACCGAACTCAAAAAGTTGTGATGATTAAATATATAGAACACCTATCCTGTGCTTGGTATGTAGTAAGCCTTCAAATAGTTCTAGCTATCATAGTTATCAGATTATTATCAGGAAGGCAATAGTGCATTCCTCTGTTCCCTGTGTAGTGTAAGCCTGCTTGCAGCATTTTTGGAGACTTAGCTGCTATCAGATCTGCAGCAAATAAGGACAATTTTGTCTCCAAGATTGCTGGACATGAATAAATGAGAAGGTTAGATAGTTTGCCTAAATTGAGATAGATGGTTACTGGGGAAGTGGTCTGAAAGAGCTTCCAGTTTTAACGTGTTAGTTAGAATCAGCTTGGCAAGTTGGGTGTCTCATTTGAAGAGAGCCCAGTGATTCTTAGGCTTTTCCCAAGGCAAGGCTGAGTGCCAAAGAATTGATGCTTTTGAACTGTGGTGTTGGAGAAGACTCTTGAGAGTCCCTTGGATAGCAAGGAGATCCAACCAATTTATCCTAAAGGAAATCAGTCCTGAATATTCGTTGGAAGGACTGATGCTGAAGCTGAAGTTCTAATACTTTGGCCACCTGATGCGAAGAACTGACTCATTTGAAAAGACCCTGATGCTGGGAAAGATTGAAGGCAGGAGGAGAAGGGGATGACAGAGGATGAGATGATTGGCTGGCATCACCGACTCAATGGACATGAGTTTGAGTAGACTCTGGGAGTTGGTGATGGACAGAGAGGCCTGGCGTGCTGCAGTCCAAGGGGTCACAAAGAGTCAGACATGACTGAGCGACTGAACTGAACTGAGGGCAAGGCAGGATGGTGGGGCTAGGTCTTCTGCCAGCCATTTGATCTGGATCAGTTCAGTTCGGGAGGCTGGTCTTTCTTGAGCAAGATTGGCTGATGAAGGGTCACGGGCCCTAACAAAGGGCTCAAATAATGATAACCTAGGTATAATGATCTTACTGAGTGCGCCTGATGACAAAGGAGTCTGTTTTCCTCCTCTGGTGTATCCTGAGTGCGCCTGATGACAAAGGAGTCTGTTTTCCTCCTCTGGTGTATCCAGCAGTGGATGAGAGACAGGCAAGGAGTCCTGTGATACAACAGGGTCTCTGTGGTCTGTCTGGATCACTCATACTCAATTATAACACCAAACTTGCGGTAATTAACTAAACTCCTGCACTGGATTCTAATTGTGACACTAATATTTCCCTTTATGTGAATCAAGTAACCAAAATAGAAAACTACAGGAGAAACATGCTTAGTTCATCACTTTTGGTTGGAAGTGTTTTAAAAAGGGAAATTATGTGAGCAGAATTGTGGGTTTTAGAAAAATGACTCTGGCAGTTGTGTGGAAATCAGTCTGGCTTGCTTTCTCCCTCCTTCACCAGCCACAGTCCTATTTCTACCAGACTTATTTGTCTGAAACCACAAATCTGCTCAAATAACTTCTCTTTTAAAATGCTTCTGATGGAAAGAAGACAAAAGCATTGGCCATAGAATTAATCCTGAAACAACTTGATGAAATTCTACCCTATGATAGTGATGATTGGAATGGAGAGAAATCAACCAAATTGAGAAGCACTTGGCCTGCAGAAATAACAGGACTTGAAGTGGATTTCATTTTAAAGAGTATGAATCATTCATTTACTTAATTAAAATTACTAAACACCTACTATTTAGAAGCTGGTTTTAAGAAGAGGTCAAAATCAGATTAGTTGCCTTCAATGAACTCATGATATAATGAAAGAGACATGCAATCAAATAACTATAATCCTAAATTATAAGTTCAGTTTGAGGATGTGTGCAAATTATTATGGGAGCATTACACTAGGCATAATGAACTCTCCTTAATGAATCCCAGGAAAGAGTAAAGAAAATCATTTTGGGAAGAATCTTCAGGAGTAAGTGAAGTAAGCAAGAAGAAAAACAGTGTTCCATGCAGTAGGAAAAGAATGCACCCATGAAAGAAAGGACATAAAGTGTTCAGGAGTAGTTATATGGCTGGAGTGCACAGGAGCACTTTGGGAATGTTGCAGGATCAGGTTGTAAAAGCAACGAAGGACATATTATGGAAGGTATTTAACTTGGACCTTATAGGCAAAAGAGAGCAATTGAAAGAGTTTTAATATGAAACTGGCATGATCTGATAGCAGAGTACAGGATGGATTTGAAAAGGGTGAGAGTGGATTCATAGAGATCTACTAGAAGATCCTACAGAAATTTGGATAAATAATACCAGCACCTGAAATAAATAAAAGAAGTAGACACCCCATTAAATAATTGTAGTGCAATTTGCAAAATTCTTCAAAGAATATAGACACATCCCACACATACATCTTAGATTTAGAGGAGCATAAATAAATCTAAAATTCCTGGGTCAACAGGAATATTGCACCACCAAAATGCTATGCCAGTATATTCATGAGCTTATAAAACCAAATGCAGTGGATCAAGTTCCTCAACCTGCAGAATAACTGGACTTCAGTGAAATTCAAAATGTTCCCCAGTTATTACTGGAAGTGCCTGAAGAGACATATCTCTTATGTTCACAAACCAGCCTGGCAGCCTTGCTCACTACATGGTGCTTATTCTTTTGTTCTGGCTCTAGCATGTTTTAATATAGGGTCCTGTGAGGCCCCCACTTCTGCCTCAGCTGATGTGACCCTCATGAGAAGACCAGTGGTCATGCCAATGATGTTGCCCCTCAGTTCAGTTCAGTCGCTCAGTCATGTCTGACTCTGTGTGACCCCTTGGACCGCAGTACGCCAGGCCTCCCTGTCCATCACCAACTCCCAGAGTTCACTCAGACTCATGTCCATTGAGTTAGTGATGCCATCCAACCATCTCATATCCCCTTCTCCTCCTGCCTTCAATCTTTCCCAGCATCAGGGTCTTTTCAAATGAGTCAATTCTTCACATCAGGTGGCCAAAATATTGGAGTTTCAGCTTCAACATCTGTCCTTCCAATAAATATTCAGGACTGATTTCCTTTAGGATGGACTGGTTGGATCTCCTTGCTGTCCAAGGGACTCTCAAGAGTCTTCTCCAACACCATAGTTCAAAAACATCAATTTTCAATGCTCGGCTTTCTTTATAGTCCAACTCTCACATCTATACTTGACTACGGGAAAAACCATAGCCTTGACTAGACGGACCTTTGTTGGCAAAGTAATGTCTCTGCTTTTTAATATGCTGTCTAATATTATGTTACCCCTAGATGCTCTACAAACCACCAATCTTGAGTGCCAGAGATGGGAGATGGGATGTGCTCTTTGTTACGGGACCAAGAATAGACTCTTCTAACTCTGTCTACAATCTGTCACTTGGCCCAGGAGCAGTTCTGTTGGTATTGAAAATTTAACAAATTTCCTCAAACAATTCCATTGCTTCTGACCCTCTTTTCTTACTTGCAATCTCACCAAGTTTCTCATAAAAATCCTATATCCCTTTACCCATAGAGGCTCAACCATTGGCTTTTAAGATTATGATGTGAGACATCAGATTTTCTTTCTGCTGTTTCTCCTCAGTCCCAAAGAGTCTTCAGAAAAGTAAATTAGTTTGTCTGTGATGCCATTCTCTCTTTCCAAAACTTGATTTTTTAGTTATTTACAGCTTAGAAGCTCTATATTGGTCATTATTCCAAGAATTATCAGTAAGGGTCTCAATCACCTATAATAACAGAAATTCAATATAACATCTGTTAATGATAGGAGTTATTTCCTGTTCAATAAGAAGAAGTCTGGATATTGCTGGTCCAGAGCAGGTAGAGTGACTCAACGATCTCGGACCCAGTGTTTCTCCATCAATGTGTAGACATTTGTTCTTGTGCTTATCTCATGAATACAAAAGGGCTGCTGTTCTCACAGTCATTACTTCTGGGCAACAGACAGGAAAAGAGAAGAAAGACAAAAATCTTTTTTTCCTTGAGAAGTACTGTCTTTTTATTCTGGAAGAGAACTTTTCCTAGAAGACCTTTTCATATGCCTGACAGTAATTGAGTCACTTGGCTACTTATGCAAAGATGGCCAAGACAATCGAGTGCTTATCTTTCCAGACACCAAAAGTAAAATAGGGAAGAAAAGTGATTGGAAATGAATGCCGAATGGATTTATCTACTGAACCTAAAATACTAGGAAAATCAATTTTGGTTGTGGGGGGGGCAGTTTGGCAATTAAAAATACATGATAGCCAGTAACATCCAAATTTCAGGTAAGCAATGAATTGTTTTTAATTATTATATAAGCATATCCACGCAATATTTTGGACATATTTATACCAAAAAATTATTGTTTATATGAACTTAAAATTTAACTGAGTCTTCGGTGTTATCTGACAACTTTAAATAAAGTCTTTTCCTATAGTCTTTTACTATATTGCCTGATAAATTAGCTAAAATGTACTGGCTCTGAGTTATAAAAGAAATACTAAAATTTATCTGTAGTTTCAATTTTGTTGCAGGGATGCTGCAGTGACATCAAAAACCCCCACTGGGTCTCTCTGTCAGATAGCCTGACATAATACAATAGATACTCTGGTCTTTGCTGATGTGCCTGGAAGGTCCATCTTTTCTTCTCAGTCCAGAGCCTCATTAACACCCCATTAAACACACACACACACACACACACACACACCCCTCTCTGTCCTCACCACTAAGCCTAAGGGTTGTGCGTGCATGTTAAGTCACTTCAGTAGGGTCCAACTCTTTGTAACCCCACAGACTGTAGCCCACCAGGCTCCCCTAACCATGGGATTCTCCAGGCAAGAATACTGCAGTGGATTGCCATTTCTTCCTTCAGGGGATCTCCCCAATCCAGGGATCAAACCCACATCTTTTACATCTCCTGTATTGGCAGATATGTTCTTTAATACTAGTGCCACCTGGGAAGCTCTGAGGCTGGTAGGAGATAGCAATAAAACTTGAATTTGTTTACCTGGTAGAAATTAGGTATGTATGTGTTCTTGATTTAAGAGTATCCTTGAACTAGAAAATTAGTCTTTGAACTAAGAAAAATCCACAAATATAATTTTTTAAAATGCTTCTTATTTCATTTTTAATAGTGAAAAATTCACTCAGGTTCCCCAACAAAGGATTCATGTATAACAAATGCAAATGCAAGTCTCCCGCTGTTACAAAGCAGAATGCTTCCAAAGCTTTGAGATTACAGTTTTCCACTCTCCTTAAAAAACTATGTGACACTCTTCTTCAGCAGCCTCTATCTAGAAGCAGTTTCTCCATCCAGGACCTCGCATGGATTACCCAGTCCAGAGATGACGGCTGAGCTGCCTATCTCCACTTTTCTTCTGCTATTAGACATATGTACTCTGGTCATGTAGCTCCCCAGGAGGAGAAAAATGTCAGTCATTGTATGACAGGAAATCAGTGAGGATCTGAATCAGAGAAAGAGGACAGACTGGTGCCTGGGAGAGGTGGCCGTGAAAAGAATCTAAAGGAACAATTATTTCAAGAGTTGAGGATAACTGTTGAGAGTTATGGGCTTTCCTGGTGGCTCAACTTATAAAGAATCTGCCTGCAATGTGGGAGACCCGAGTTCAATCCCTGGGTTGAGAAGATCCCCTGGAGGAAGGCTTGGCAACCCACTCCAGTATTCTTGCCTAGAGAATCCCCATGGACAGAGGAGCCTGGTGGGCTGCAGTCCATGGGGTCACAAAGAGTCAGCCACGACTGAGCAACTAAGTACAGCGCACACAGCATTGAGAGTTATAGTTAGAAAACCCCTTAGCTCCTCACAATACCTAGGAGGTCAGAGTGTCTTGCCTCAATGAACCATCCGAGTACAGCCTAGGAGCAGGTATTAAATTGTTTACCACCATCATCAGAAGCTCTCTCTGTTTTATGGTTATCCACAATTATTTTTAAAATATTACCTATGTGAGATATTGAATTTCAATTATTTAACATGTATCCCTGAATCTTGTAGTTGTAATGGTCTTGAGTATGGCAGTCCTTAAATGTGTGAGGATACCAAGAACTTGTTAGGTACAGCTACTGGAGTAATTATATCTATTATCTCATTCTAATCATGATCTCTCTCCACCCTACTATATTGCCACCATGGAATCACCACAACAGTTGGTGGGGATGATACCAAGCTAAGCTGAGCCATCCATATTTGACAGCAATACCATGTCTTAGAGAAACAGAGGAGTAGTCAAAACCAGGGGCTCCACCAGGGAACTGAGGTTCTCTAGTTCCTTCTCTGGGAGGCAGTTAGAGACAAACCTGGCGCTTTTGGGCTGAGGAGCTCTCTCTTGTTCTTGTACTCTTTATAGATAAAGTTGGAGGCCCTGAGAGATACTAAACATTTTCAATATTTGCTAAATAAGGATCTGAGTAGATTTTAACTTGAAAAAAGGATGGGCTTTTTATATACCTAAAGGATGGTATATTCATGCCAGTTACACATTTGTGTCTAAACTGTGAGTGTCTTAAAGACAGAGCTATGTCTTCATCTGTAGGATGTCCCTGCACATCCAAACACAATATACTAGTACAATATATCCTCCTTGAATAAATAAATATCTGACTAATTCCTTTCAGTCATATCCAACTCTGTCACTCCATGGACTGTAGCCCAGCAGGCAACACTGTCCAGGGAATTTTCCAGGCAAGAATACTGGAGTTAGTTGCCATTTCCTTCTCCAGGGGATCTTCTCGACCCAGGGATTGAACCTGAGTCTCTCATATCTCCTGCATTGGTAGGCAGATACCTTACCATTGCACCATCTGGGAAGACTTTTATATACCTGAGGGATGGTGTAATCATGCCAGTTATATATCTGTGTCTAAACTGTGAGTGTCTTAAAGACAGGACTATGTCTTCATCTGTGGGATGTCCCTGCACATCCAGACACAATATGTTTGTATAATATATCCTCCTTGAATAAATAAGCAGTTTCTGAATAATTCCTTTCAATCCTCTCAGAAGTGAAAGAAATGTCATCTTTTAGTACGGAGAAGTTTCCTTGATAAGATTGGCAACTGTTTTTGCTACTCACATCTGAGGAATGCAGAAGGTCCTTAGTCACAGAAACAAAACTATATTTATAGGACTTGCAGGAAAAATTCCAAATGTCCCACAAATAATTTTAATACCATAATTTTTACTACCTGGAAGTTAGCCAATGAAACTTCAGTAAGCAAAGAATTTTTTTAAACAATCTTAAAAAAATTCTTAAATATAACATTTCTTAACATTTCTCAACTTCTAAACCAAGATTCTAGATTTATTTATTTAATCTTCTCAATGCGTTTCTCACTGTTATATAAATATAATAAAGTGAAAGTTGCTCTGTCGTGTCTGACTCTTTGTGACCCCATGGATTGTACAGTCCATAGAATTCTCCAGGCCAGAATACTGGAGTGGATAGCCTTTCCCTTCTCCAGGGGATATTCCCAATCCAGGGATCAAATCCAGGTCTCCCGCATTGCAGGTGCATTGTTTACCAGCTGAGCCAGAAGAGAAGCCCAAGAATACTAGAGTGGATAGCCTATTTCCTTCTCCAGTGGATCTTCCCAACCCAGAAATTGAACGGGGGTCTCCTGCATTGCAGGCAGATTCTTTACAAATTGAGCTAATAGGGAAGCCCATATAAATATAACAAGCTTCTCAAAAATAACATATTTTACTTACAAGACTGTAAATTTGCTAAGAATGTTGCAATGGCCAGTCCTGTACATGTATGTTTATGCACATAGGTGAATATTTTTTGTTGTTGGCTAAATTTAAAAAAGTCAAATTGCAAAATGAAAATATATCCTCATTTAAAATTTTTGATCTATGATACTTAAAGTGTAGGAGATGGTTTATTTCCCCAGGCAGCATGCGTGCTAAGTCACTTCAGTTGTGTCTGACTCTTTGAGACCCTATGGACTGTAGCCTGCCAGGCTCTTCTGTCCATGGGATTCTCCAGACAAGAACACTGAAGTGGGTTGCCATGCCCACCTCCAGGGAATTTTCCCAACTCAGGGATCGAAGACAAGTCTCTTATGTCTCCTGCATTGGCAAGTGAGTACTTTACCACTAGTGTACCTGGGAAGCCCCAACTAGTAAAGACTGGCTACACTTAATAGTGCTGTGCTCAGTCACTGAGTTGTGTCTGACTCTTTGCAAACCATGAATTGTAACCCACCAGACTCCTCTGTCCATGGAGTTTTTCAACCAGGAATACTAGAGTGGGTTGCCATTTCCTCCTCCAGGGATCTTCCTGACCCACGGATGGAACCCGTATCTCTTGCATCTCCTGCACTGTAGGTGGATTCTTTACCACTAGCGCCACCTGTGAGCCTGAAGCGTGAAATAGATCATTTTGGTACTCTTTCTAAAATCTTAATTTCCATTAATATTTGCTTCTAGCATCATCTTTAGGATAATGAGTATTGAAATTTAGTTACTCAGTAAAGGAAGTTACCCAGGTCAAGTTTCAAGGACAATCTCTTTTATTCTAGTATTGAGGGATTTCATAAGTCTTTGTCAACACTACAATTGAATCTCTCACTTAGTCTCTGCCTTCTAGTCAAAAACATCACACGCTTAAAAACTACTCTTGTCCTTCTGTTCATATTACTTGCTTTATTCCACTGTACCTATTATGAGGTATATCAGACCCACAGATCTACATGTTTTCAATATAGCTGTAATAAAGATACGTTTCAGGACTTTTGGGGGTGAACTTTTGATTGATGGTAACCACTGGATGTCAATTAGATGCCGTCTAGTAAAGTGAAAGTGAAGTTGCTCTGTCATGTCCGACTCTTTGTGACCCCATAACCTATTAGGCTCCTCCATCCATGGGATTTTCGAGGCAAGAGTACTGGAGTGGGTTGCCATTTCCTTCTCCAGAGGATCTTCCTAATCGAGGGATGGAACCAGGTCTCCTGGATTGTAGGCAGATGCTTCATAGCTATCTCTCAAATCCCTATTTCTACCTCAAATATGAATTTGATGGCTCTTGAGGCACTCTCGCAGCACTGTAGCAAGAGGCTGGGAATAGTTATCACATTACAGCACAAAAGCCTGATGATCTATCTCCTTCACAAATTGTAACTTACTAAAGGTTATATACCAAGTTTGTCTTTCCAGTACTTTATATAGGGCCAAGATGGACAGGGAGGCGTGGTGTGCTGTGGTTCATGGAGTCACAAAGAGTTGGACACACCTGAGTGACTGAACTGAACCGAATTGAAGATTATAACTCAAGTTTCAGTAAATATTTGTTCCCTCATTGAAAAGACAGATTAAGGAGAATCCTCTAGGCAAGAATACCGGAGTTGGCTGCTGCGCCTCCTTCCAGGGTATTTTTCTGACTCAAGAATCAAACCCACGTCTCCTGCAGCTCCTGCATTGCGGGCAGATTCTTTACTGCTGAGCCATTAGGGAAGCCCTTAGTTTCCCATATCCTCACACAAACTGTGTATAATTTGTGCTAGTTTGATGGATTAGAATATCTCAATATTTTGTTTTATCAGATTGCTAGTAACATGAGTGTCTTTTCTTTTTATTATAACTCATTAGTATTTTCTGAGAACTATCTTTTCTAATTTTTTGCCAATTTTTCCATTGGATTTTTGTCACTTGAGTCCATCTCCAGAGGCTCTCTCTGTTTTATGGTTAGTCACAATTATTTTTAAAAATTACTTCTGTGGGGTGCCCCTTTCCCCCCAGCCACCCCCTGCCTCTCACCTTTTTCAGTCACAGAGTCCCAGGGAAGGACCCAGCTCTGGGCACAGGTTGACCCCAGCCACTAGGCCTGCTCTGTGGGCCACTTGCCATGCTTTTACTTCCCTCTCTCACATAGCTGTGGCAGCTCAGGGCAAAAACCACATTGCCAGTGAGACGGGGCCAGGGAAGGCAGGGCGGCCCAGGGACCCTGGGTTGCCTGAGTTGTAGAAACTGGTCTTCAGGAGGCAGGGGTCTCCTGCCTGCCCCTCCCCCCCACCACCAAGGTAGGGGAAGTGGTGCAGGCATTAGCAGGTGGGACAGGCACAGGGGCTATTATATTCAGAGTGAAGGCTGTGCAAGAAGGCAATGGCCCTGGTAGAGGGAGAGGTGGCAGGGATCAGAGAGGAGTTGGGGCTGCTAGCGGAGAACATCATGGAGGTGGTGGAGGTGAAGGGTAGGAGGAGCAGAAGGAGAAGCCCAGGGGCTGGAAGAGTCAGGGCAAGGACCCATGACAGTTCCATCTCAGTAATGGAGGCACTGGAAGCCCTGAAGTTAGAGCTGGGCACTGTCATTGCCCGAGCTAGCAGGACATACACACGGATCAAGCGCAAGATTTGTCAGAGGGAAAACTCACTTGGATCATAGAAAGACCATCATCCGTGGCATCCTTGACTTTTGGGTTAAGCTTTTATGAACCACCCGCATATGTTGGCCATGATTGGTGACTGAGATAAAGACATGCTTAACTACATGATCAATTTGGAGGTGCAGGAACTGGGCCAGTGCAGATACTGCTGCAAGTCGATGTTTTTCTTTTAGACCGACTCCTACTTCTGGAAGGAGGTGATTGTTAAGGAGTATCACCTCAGCATCATTGGATATATGGCATCTCACTTGACTGTAGCCCAGTGGTTCTGGGATTCTGAACAGGGGAGGTCCCAGCTATAGCCGGGACACCACTAGCCCTAAATTTCCTCAACTGGATGTCTGACCACAACTGCCCAAGGTCTAACAGGATTGTTGAGGTCATCAGAGAGAACTTACAGCCCAATCCTCTGCCCTGCTATGTTGGGGAGGAAGGCCCCACTGGGAGAGACCCAGAGATGCTATTGATGGAGCATCAGAATTTGGCCAAATAGAACAAGAGCCAGGAGGCATCTAAGATTTTAGAGGAGACAGGTGGATGTATCTAAGGGTTCTCTTGCCCAGGGGAGTAATGAGGTAAAGATGGTTGATGATAGGTCAAGTGAGAGGGCCCCACATACCTGGAATGACACGGAGAGAGAGACATAAATAAGAAAACAAGTTTAAAAAATTACCTATGTGGGATATTGAATTGAAACTAACATGAAATTAAATCTTGTAAATCTTGGTCTTGAGTTTGGCACTTCTTCAATATGGTGAGGATTCCAAGAACTTGTTAGGTAAAACTGCTATTATCATTATCACTGTCTTACTCCATCTTTGATGTACCATTTATTAAAAGCGAGTGGAAAACTAGGTAAAAAACACTGAATGGAAAGATAATTGCAGGCCCTTGCGTATATGGGTAAGATGACCATCCATTGCTGATTCATATTAAAACTCAGTTCACTTCAGTTCAGTCGCTCAGTCGTGTCCGACTCTTTGCAACCCCATGAAACACAGCACGCCAGGCCTCCCTGTCCATCACCAACTCCCGGAGTTCACTCAGACTCACATTCGTCGAGTCGGTGATGCCATCCAGCCATCTCATCCTCAGTCGTCCCCTTCTCCTCCTGCCCCCTATCCCTCCCAGCATCAGAGTCTTTTCCAATGAGTCAGCACTTCGCATGAGGTGGCCAAAGTCCTGGAGTTCCAGCTTTAACATCATTCCTTCCAAAGAAATCTCAGGATTGATCTCCTTCAGAATGGACTGGTTGATCTCCTTGCAGTCCAAGGGACTCTCAAGAGTCTTCTCCAACACCACAGTTCAAAAGCATCAATTCTTCGGCGCTCAGCCTTCTTCACAGTCCAACTCTCACATCCATATGGGACCACTGGAAAAACCATAACCTTGACTAGATGGAGTTTTGTTGGCAAAGTAATGTCTCTGCTTTTCAATATGCTATCTAGGTTGGTCATAACTTTTCTTCCAAGGAGTAAGCGTCTTTTAATGTCATGGCTGCAGCCACCATCTGCAATGATTTTGGAGCCCCAAAAAAATAAAGTCTGACACTGTTTCTACTGTTTCCCCATCTATTTCCCATCAAGTGATGGGACCTGACGCCATGCTCTTTGTTTTCTGAATGTTGAGCTTTAAGCCAACTTTTTCACTCTCATGTTTCCCTTTCATCAAGAGGCTCTTTAGTTCTTCTTCACTTTCTGCCATAAGGGTGGTGTCATCTGCATATCTGAAGTTATTGATATTTCTCCTGGCAATCTTGATTCCAGCTTGTGCTTCTTCCAGCCCAGTATTACTCCTGATATACTCTGCATATAAGTTAAATAAGCAGGGTGACAATATACAGCCTTGATGTACTCCTTTTCCTATTTGGAAGCAGTCTGTTATTCCATGTCCAGTTCTAACTGTTGCTTCCTGACCTGCATATATATTAAAACTCAGTCTTGTTTAATAAAAGTTATCATTAAATTCAATTATCTGATGCACTTTATGAAAATCAAATATATGAAAATCTTTCTCTCAGTCGTGTCCATCTCTTGCTACCCCATGGACTGTAGCCTGCCAGGCTCCTCTGTCCATGGAACTTTCCAGGCAAGAATACTGGAGTGGGTTGCCATTCCTTTCTTTAGGGGATCTTCCCAACCTAGGGATGAAACCCTTTTCTCCTTCATTGTAGGCAGATTCTTTACCATCTGAGCCACCTTGGAGGCCCAACTTTATTATAAAACATAAATTAAGAGTAATTATTCATATTGTAATACCAAGTACACGAATGACTATGATTATGTAACAGTAAGTTTTAATTTACTAAAGTGTCTATTTATAAGGGGTAAACCTATTGCATAAGGTAATATGGAACTAAGATTAAACATTGTTTCTCTTTTACTTTGGGGCATATTTTTAATACCAAAAAATGGATAAGGATATTATATATTTTATTATCCTTTCAATAATAGTATTGAACTCCTGGTTAAAATGTGTGTGAATTCCTGGACTTGAGAAAAAAAGTCTATTCAGCTTTTTCCCCTAAAATATCTATGCAGATACACTGTTGAGTTTTTAGGTACTTGTAATTATTTCTTGTTCTTATTATTAACATCATCCTGCCTAGCATGATCCTGCAACTCAGAGTCTATAATGATGGCATGATCTTCTGAATGATCCTAATACTCTATGTCAGTATTTTTGTGCCTGTTCATCACCACAAATAGTTAAAACCATAATCTCATCATTTAAAGAAAATGTTCTAGTTTGAAAAAAAAAAAAATGCTGTCTGTTACCCTTGGGGGTGGTTTTGAGATGGTGTGTTTAATCATGGCCCATGTGGGTGAGTCTAACATTAACTGCCACAGACACATTTGGACTTGTCCTAGAACACTACCCATGTCACCCAGACAGCCAAGCCACTAGATTTTTTCATTCTTATAGGAAATCAAAGGGAAAGTAGATAGAGAAAACATTAAGATTGCAAAAGTAATTTAAATTTTAAAAATCAGGATAATAATAGTAACAAACTATTGGCCTTATAAGGTAGGTATTATTAAGTAGATAAAAATTTTAAGATAAAGAAGACTCCAAAGAAATAATTTGCTAAAGGCCATGGGACTCATGAAAGACAGAGACCCACATGTTTGAGCCAGGATTCAAATCTCTGCTTTCACTGCCTCTTATGAATTCTAATCCTAAAGAGAGTTTGATGCAATAAAAATTCATCTCAATCCTAATCTTCACTCAAAATAAACATATTGCAACTTTTAGCATAAGGAACTATTAAAAATGATTTGCATGTCAAACTTTAAGAGCTTCAGTTGTGCTGAAATCCCAAATTTCAAAACAGGTTAGGGGAATTTTTAAAATTTTATTTATTTATATTTAATAGCAGTATGAGGGAACCAGAAAAGATTTGAAAATGAAATGGTTTGAGTAGTGAGTCAGCACATCTGAACTGTAGCATCTCCACCGGGAATCATGGGGAAAAAACCTATGGAGATTACATTCTTGTGGGTTTCTCTCTACATTTGCTAATTTCTGCCTTTTGTAAGTAATAATATTCTCCCCTTTATGTTAAAAGTTCTAATTAGAATTTTGTACTTTTTAGTCATTATATTCAGTCATTGACTCTTTCAGTCCATTAACATTTATCAAGGAACTATTTTTAGTTCCTCAGGTACTATTCAAATACACATCAATGAATTAACAGCTTCTCCTCCTTGGGTTAGTCTGGTATTATTTGTGTACTGAAAATGGAATCAAGTCACTTCACAATAAAAACAAAATAATAAAATACAGGGAACAATGGAAAAGAGAAAAATATACTTACTCCAACCTTTCTAATCCTAAAACTGTCTGTAACGAAGACCAAGGCAAACTTTTTCTCTTCTTACCAACCCATTTTTAATACAGTCTTACAATTTTTGGAATGAGAAAGAGACATGTCAGAAAAAAAAAAAAGTCATAATGAAGAGGGATCAGAGTGAGTTCTGTAAACTAGCTGTCACCTACTTAGATAATCTAAATAGAATTTAAGTGACAAAAGCCAAAACTGGTGAGTAATTGCTATCTTTTCCTTCTTTGACTATAGGACCACCAATGCCATGTTCAAACAGATGGTGAAGAAGATCCAAAATAACAGATGTACCTTGGGTGGGCCCAGCATTTAAAAGCATAGAAAGATAGGCGGAGATAAGGTATAAATAGACACCTCCCATTTTCTTTTACATTATCCACTGGGTATCATACTGCAGGCTTAGATGAATATTCGGCCTAGACAGATGCTGAGTAAGGGGGAAGAAGTTGGACTGGAAACATGATTCTGCCCCTGCTATACATTGAAAATACAAACAAAGTGAGGAAACCCAGCTGGCCACAAGAATTTTTAAAGCTGACCAGAAGAAAATGGAAAAATTCTATTTGGTAAAAACAATGTTTTAAGCAGTCCAAAATCTTATACTCGGGGAACCAAGAAGCAGCCATTTAAAATGATGCTTTGTGTCAGTAAGTTTATTAAATAGGAAGCCTGGCAATCCTGGGTAAAAGTAGACTGTCCATCCAATTAAATTACAGAATATTAAAAAGGTCAAAGCAATATAAAAGTCCTTTAATTCACAGAAAACACTAAAATTCTGATTTCTCATGCTCCTGACAAAGATTATAATCGTGATTTGAAAAGGGTAAAATATTTATCTAGTCCTTTGACAAAGATTGAAATGAGAATGAGACTGGTCACAAATGTAACCTTACAAATGTAATGTGAAAACCAGTTTTGAAAAAAAATAAGGCTGAATCAATATATTTATTTCTTTTGTCTCTGCAAGGAGGATTCACAAAATGATTACAACAAAATCATTTATTTTTCAATCTTTTAATATAAGTTTGGAGTTATCTCCTTATGTACAAAATAATATTCTTTATGTGAAGTCTCCATAAGCCTCTGTATCATAAGCATCAACTCCTTCTCTATCCCTGGGTCACTTTGTGGTTTTTCTCTTAGAATCTAGTTTACTTTACACATTGCTAAAGACATCCACAAACGGGAGTGCTGTATGTGCATCAGATCTTTCTAAAAAGATATGGGGTAGAAACTGCACTGAGTACAAAATAATTATGTGACTTTGTTTGCAATAAACATTTAAAATGACCGGCTTTCTCATAAATACACTAAGTAGGATGATCTATGAGATTTCTAATTTATTCTTGTTTAAAATTTAACCATGCTTTTTTAAAGCATATCAATTTTGTTAATACCATGTAATTAAAACATGTCAGTGCACAGCAAGTTTTAGTCTAAATTAATGACTATGAGAATTATTTTAATTAAATAACCAATTATAGAAAAATCGCAAGCATGAGAGCTGACATTTAAATGAATTTCATTTAAATTGCTTCTTAACATTGTCCCATCTAGGACACTAATGCAAAATGAACTATTGTATCAACTTAGATTATCACTATTTTTGTATGCACATAATGTATTCATATTCAATCACTGGAACTGAGCAGAATATTTGGTATCGATCTGAAACTTCTGTTAATAAAAACACAACAGAATGAGCTAAAGTGAAAACAAACCATCTTTCTTTTTTTCCTTCTCTTTTTATTTTTTTAATAGGAGCTTCTAAATGCTATTATCATTCTCATAGGAAAAAATGTTTATGTATTTGGGAATTATGGCTAATTAAATCAGTCGATTTGAAGTTGACTTATAAGAGAATGTATATACATGACTTCAATGCCCTGCACATAGTAGGTTCAATAAATGCTGCTTATCAGTGATAATATAAGTATTTCTTTGTCTTGTCTTTTTTTCAGGTATGCTGGTTAGTCATATGGCTTCCTCTTGAAACTAGATATTTCCAGACCCTACTAGATTAGGAGGTTATCTGTCCTGTGAGAATCTAGCTGGATATCTGTTTATAGTTTTGTTCCTATATAGCTGAAGCAGTATAATGTCATTTTCTTTACTTAAATTATTTCCATTTTTTATATTATGAAATTGTTTTTACTGTTCATTTCATATCCTTCCAGAAAAAAAAAAAAAGATTTACTTAAAAAGGATAAGCAATTTAATATAACCTCCCCCACTAAAAATGTTTAACTTCATAGTACTGTTTCTGGTAAAAGAGAAGAATGTCTGAACACAAGGTGTGTGTGGCTAAGATGCTTCAGTCATATATGACTGTTTGTGACCCTATGGGTTGTAGCCCGTCAGGCTCCTCTGTCCGTGGGATTCTCCAGGCGAAACTATTGGAGTAGGTTGCCATGTCCTCCTCTAGAGGATCTTCCTGACCCAGGGATCAAACTGTGTAACTTGCACTTAACCTGAATTGGCAGGCGGGTTCTTTACCACTAGCGCCACCTGGGAAGCACCAAACGCAAGGATGCTGCTGCTGCTAAGTCGCTTCAGTCGTGTCCGATCCTGGGCGGATCGGCCCATAGACGGCAGCCCATCAGGCTCCCCCGTCCCTGGGATTCTCCAGGCAAGAACACTGGAGTGGGTTGCCATTTCCTTCTCCAATGCATGAAAGTGAAAAGTGAAAGTGAAGTCGTTCAGTCGTGTCTGACTCTTCCCGACCCCATGGACTGCAGCCCACCAGGCTCCTCCATCCATGGGATTTTCCAGGCAAGAGTACTGGAATGGGTTGCCATTGCCTTCTCCGAAACACAGGGCAGTTTATCCTAATTGTACTACTTTACCAAGAAAACACAAAGGTTCATCATTGGAGCGGATTATAAAGCAGTGGGGAAGGAGGGGAGTCCGTGAAGGAGATTCCTAGATGATAGTGGGGAAACAACTTTAGCTGTTTGAAATACCTCTGCCGATATCATCAGGTATGTGACTCACAGAAACAGGCCCAAGATGGTTTCCATAGGAGCTTTTGTAGCCATTTCTCTGAAATCGTCATCAAGTCTCCTAGCTTCCGTTTTCAGGGCATCAGGCAAGGAACCACAGAGAGAGCTAAGTTTTGTCCACATAGGAACTGAAGTTAAAAATACTTTGCTTCATTGTCAAGTTATCAGTAAGGTTGTAAAGGAGGTGTTTTATTCATGTATGCTTATCACTCTTTTGTTTGCAGTCAAATCACACATTATGACAGAATTTGTGAATCTAAATGGACCATTAATGCCCTTTCGATTTATTTTTTCTAAGATGAATTTCATACATCCCTTTGGGGAGAAAGTCTTATTTACTTAATAGTTTGTAAGCCATAGTAAAAGGTGCTTTCTCCATGTTTTGCTAGAAAAAAGAAGTAACCTGTACTTAGATTTGACTAGTTAATTGTTCTTCTTCATTGGAATGCACTAGGGCATGTGGTTTAATTATTATGTTCATATTTGTAGACTTCACTTTTTTAATCGTCAAGGATTATTTAATATCAGAAAAAGGAATGTTTTTCTACGTAATTCCTCTTGCTATCACTTTAAAAATAAAGAAGACAAGAGAAGGCTACTGCATTTGTCGTTCATTGATTAACCAGTAATGTTATGTATAAATAATGTATCTGACAGTATGGCAGCTCACTTGGGACATTATGCCATTTACTACAAAATAGGATGCAACATACAACTGAGCAGTGAGAACAAATTAAACATCTTTCCTTGGTAACTTTAGCATTTTTATTAGGTGATAAACATCACAGTGAGAGGAAAGCAGATGTAGTTATTTCAGTAATATTAACCTTAATCGAAAGCTCACATGACATATAGTGTAATACTTGTGCATTATAAAATTTTGTCTAGTAACAACGGAAACCAAATTTTCCAAGGTCATTATGAGATGATATCTGTAAAAATTAATGACTATCTTGTGTGAAATTTCATCTATTGCTACTGAATTATCTTATTACTACTGATGAAAAAATTTCAACATAAATCTAGTATCATATAAGCATGAAAAATGCCTAAGTATTTTCAATATTGTGTTACTTTTGTCTTAGCAAATCTGTTTTATAGTGTTTTTTGACTGTGTGTGAATTTCATTCCTTCAGGTTTCTGTTCTTAAAATCTTCTCTTTTAGAAGCATCTGAATAGTGAATAAAGTTAAGAGCAGTTGTGTAATTAGCAATCAACATCCATCTTCCCTCCTTTCTTGCTTTAGTCCATCATTTACTTATGCAGATACAGAGATAAAAATCTGTCCTTAAAGGAATTTGCAACTGAGTGATTGAGGACAACTGTTAAAGTCCATTTAAAATACAGGATGCTTTTTACAAGAAATCCGTGCTTCCTTTCATGCAGAAGTATTTCTGTGTGCTTACAATGTGTCAGGCACTGTTCAGAAATCTTTAATACAGCAGTGAACAAAACGAAGATTCTGCTTCACATCATATTTATATTCTAATAGGAGGAAATAGTCTGTAAACAATAAATAAAATAAATACATAATTTTATTGCATATTGTAAGGTGAAAATGCTTTTTAAAAACAAAAAGAGTTTGTGCCCCAATGTTCATTGCAACACTGTTTACAGTAGCCAGGGCATGGAAGCAACCTAAATGTCCATGGAGAGATGGATGAATAAAGAAGATGTGGTACATACATACAATGGAATATTGTTTAGCCATAAAAGGAACAAAACTGGGTCATTTATAGTGATGTGGATGGCCCTAGAGTCTATCAAACAGAGTGAATTAAGTCAGAGAGAACAAAACAAATATCATATCTTAACACATATATGTGGAATCTAGAAAAATGGTAGAGATAAACATATTTGCAGGGCAGGAATAGAGATGCAGATGTGGAGAACATGTGGATATGAGTGGGGGAAAGGGAAGGTGGAGTGAAATGGGAGAGCAGCATTAATATATATACACTACCATGTGTAAAATAGATAGCTAGTGGGAAGCTGCTGTATAGTGCAGGAATCTCAGTTTGGTCCTCTGTGTTGACAGAGGGTTGGGATGTGTTGACAGGATGGGATGAAGTGTGGAGGGGAAGTTCAAGAGGGAGGGGATATGTGTATACATAAAGCTTTGTCATACAGCAAAACTAACACAACATTGTAAAGCAATTATACTCCACACACACACACACACACACACACACACACACACACACAAAGAGTTAAGTCAGAAATCTAAAAAAAGGAAAAAAAAAGTAGTGAGGTAAGGAGAGTGGAGTGAGCAGTCATAAAAGTAGTTGCCAGAACAGGTCTTGTTAACAAGAGGGTGTCTGAACAAAGATTGGAGATGGGAAGTTGATGTTATCTGGGAGAAGAATAAACCAGATGGAGGAAACAACCAGTCAAATGCCCCTAAATTGCCCCTCTGCCTGGCGTAATGAAGAACTTCAAGGAAGTCAGTGTCACTGCAACAGAGAAGGTTCAGAGAGGAACAGGGATGCCAGGTCTCATGGGCCATTGTAAGGAACGAGGCCTTTGTAAGAAACGGGGAGCCATTTCGAGGTTGTGAGCATGGGACCACCATGATCTGATGTGTTTTACAGGATCACTCAGTCTTCAAGTAGAAACTATTACAGTTTATCAGGCAGGAAATGAGAGCAGCTCATCAGGGAGGTAGCAGTGGAGGTGTGAAAAGTGACTGAATTCTAGAAACATTTTTGAAGATAAATTTGAAATGATTTCCTGACTCGCTGAAAATAAGGTGTGAGTGAGAGAATGGAGGTGAGAATAAATCCAAGGGTTTTGGCCTAAATACCTAGAAGAATGGAGTTACCATCACTTGCTAGGTCAGCAGGCAGCAAGAGTTCCAAATTGGACCTGTGGTGTTTGAGCTATCTCTGTATGGCCCAGTGGTAATGTTGGGGAGGCAGTTGGATTTATGAGTCTGGAGAGTTATGGAATGGAAACAGAAATCTGGAAGTCTTTAGCATCTAACCACAGTATTGTGTGCAACTGTGTCCAACTCTTTACATCTAGATGATACCTAAATCTGTGAAACTGGAGTTACTGAGTGTGTGTAGATGAAGAAGCGATGAGTCCAGACACCTTCGCTTCATCCTTCCAAGTCCTAAGGAAAGGAATCAGCACAGAAGAAGGCTAGCAGATGGAAGGAAAACCTGTTCACTGTAGAGAAAGCCATCAGAGGAAAGCGTATCAAGATAGACGGAGTAAGTGATTATGTCAAATGCAGCTAATAGTTCAGGGAGATGGAAGCTGAGAACTGACTACCAGCTTTAGCAACCTGGCCTCTAACCAAGCGGCATCGCTAGATGAAAGTCAGATCGATCATCAAAGTGAGTTTAAGAGAGAATGGAAGGAGAGAAATTGGATGCTTACTTGCTGATGGTAATGATCGAGTAGAGAATGAAACACTAATGAGGTTGAGGGAGGGTTCTAGAGTGTTATCCAGATGGGAGAGGGGTGGGATGTAAGCACTGGGGCAGGGCTGGCTCTAGACAGAAGCAGGGTGTGGAGATGAAGATGCCCATAGGTGGTCAATGTGGTGAAGTATAAGGAAGTTCCCTTTTGATTGCTTTCATCCTTTCAGCAAAGTAAGGTCTAAATTGTAGCTCTAACTGCAGATGCTTTCCGAAGCTCTTAACCACCAGAACAGCCCACTGGTGTTGTCCAGGTAAAGAAAGGATGAGAGAGTCGGCAAGGGTGTTAGCAGAGGAGACTGTGTCTACAGAGTGATAGTAACTCAGGTTTGCACAGCACTTTATTATTCACAACATGTCATTATATCCATTTTACCATTTAATCTTCACAACAGCCTTTTGAAGGTCATCAGTGCTCCTAGTTTACGGAAGTGAAGCTTCAGAAAACATTGCCTGGGAGATACAAACTATCAGTGTAAGATAGGTTCAAGTATATATTGTACAACACAGGGAATATAGCCAATATTTTGTAACAACTGCAAATGAAAGTAATTTTTTTAAGTGATATTTATTTGAAAAATTTTAAAATTGTAAAAAAAAAAACCCATTGGCCAATAAATAGGCAACTGTTATCTAAACTTCTAGAAAGAATTCTTCCAAAAATACCTGTTAAAATTGTTTAGATGTTGATCATCTAGTCATTATTGACTAGACAAGATGATTCATTCTTATGATAAAAATGGAAAAGTATTACAAAATTGGAAAATATTGTTATTATAATTCATCTTTATTCTATTTCACTGATATTGTTTTTTTGACTAATGTATTCAAATAGCTTGGAGAGTTTTATTTCACAGCAAGAGAGGAAGAAAAGAGGTCAAAGGAAAAGAGTGACCGTCCTTGGGGAAATGTTTTAAAGGGTTCCTTATGAGATGTTGCCAAGAATTAAACATAGACATACCAAACATCGAGAGGTGGCTGATGAAGGGTCAGGAAAAAAATGATTAAATAGTTTTCTAAGAAGCCTCTCCACACTGTCCCACAGACTTGTGGTTGCCAAGGGGGAGAGAAGTGGGGAGGGAAGGGCTGGGAGTCTGGAATTGGCAGATGTAGATTATTATACATAGGATGGATAAACAACAAGGTAATAGCACGGGGAAGTATGTTCAATATCCTGTGATAAACTATAATGGAAAATAATAGGGGAAAAAAAAAGATTGTCCATATGTGTACAACTGAGTCACTTTGCTGTGCAGCAGAGATTGGGACTACATTGTACATAAAAGTGAAGTTGCTCAGTCGTATCTGACTCTTTGCGACCCCATGGACTGTAGCCTACCAGGCCTCTCTGTCCATGGAATTTTCTAGGCAAGAGTACTGGAGAGGGTTGCCTTTTCCTTCTCCAGGAGATCTTCCCGACCCAGGGATCAAAAACAGGTCTCCCACATTGTAGGCAGATGCTTTACCGTCTGAGCCACCAGGGAAGTCATTGTATATAAAGTATGCTTCAATTAAAAAAATAAAATTAAAAATAATAAAGCCCGAGAAAGTAGCAGTGATGTGACTCACATTCCTTCTGACTCTCTTCTGGATTCAGCTGTGATGATAAAGCTGATCATTTTTCCATTTTTTTCTTCATTTTTCCTTTATCCCATTCTAGTAGATTTTGTTATTTAAGGAGTTCAGTTCAGTTCAGTTCAGTCGCTCAGTCATGTCCGACTCTTTGCAATCCCATGAATCGCAGCACGCCAGGCCTCCCTGTCCATCAACAACTCCCGGAGTTCACTCGGACTCACGTCCATCGTGTCTGTGATGCCATCCAGCCATCTCATCCTCTGTCGTCCCCTTCTCCTCCTGCCCCCAATCCCTCCCAGCATCAGAGTCTTTTCCAATGAATCAACTCTTCGCATGAGGTGGCCAAAGTACTGGAGTTTCAGCTTCAGCATCATTCCTTCCAAAGAAATCTCAGGATTGATCTNTACTATCTAGGTTGGTCATAACTTTTCTTCCAAGGAGTAAGCGTCTTTTAATTTCATGGCTGCAATCACCATCTGCAGTGATTTTAGAGCCCCAAAAAATAAAGTCTGACATTGTTTCTACCGTTTCCCCATCTATTTCCCATGAAGTGATGGGACCAGATGCCATGATCTTTGTTTTCTGAATGTTGAGCTTTAAGCCAACTTTTTTGCTCTCCTCTTTCACCTTCATCAAGAGGCTTTTTAGCTCTTCTTCACTTTCTGCCATAAGGGTGGTGTCATCTGCATACCTGAGGTGATTGAGATTTCTCCCGGCAATCTTGATTCCAGCTTGTGTTTCTTCCTGTCCAGCATTTCTCATGATGTTCTCTGCATAGAAGTTAAATAAGCAGGGTGACAATATACAGCCTTGACGTACTCCTTTTCCTATTTGGAAGCAGTCTGTTGCTCCATGTCCAGTTCTAACTGTTGCTTCCTGACCTGCATACAGATTTTTCAAGAGGCAGGTCAGGTGGTCTGGTATACCCAATTCTTTCAGAATTTTCCACAGTTTATTGTGATCCACACAGTCAAAGGCTTTGGCATAGTCAATAAAGCAGAAATAAATGTTTCTCTGGAACTCTCTTGCTTTTTCCATGATCCAGCAGATGCTGTCCATTTGATCTCTGGTTCCTCTGCCTTGTCTAAAACCAGCTTGAACATCAGGGAGTTCACGGTTCACGTATTGCTGAAGCCTGGCTTGGAGAATTTTGAGCATTACTTTACTAGCGTGTGAGATGAGTGCAATTGTGCGGTAGTTTGAGCATTCTTTGGCATTGCCTTTCTTTGGAATTGGAATGAAAACTGACTTTTTCCAGTCCTGTGGCCACTGCTGAGTTTTCCAAATTTGCTGGCGTATTGAGTGCAGCACTTTCACAGCATCATCTTTCAGGATTTGAAAGAGCTCAACTGATAATCCCAACAATCTTGAGTATAACATTGATAAAATAATCGTTACCAGAGGGAAGTATTCAATAAATTGTTGACAGAAAATGATCAATAAATTTAAGAACTTTTAAAGAATTCCCCCACCCCACCACTACACCAGTAGTAACTGGTTCCCTTCCTTGCACTCAGCTAGGATTTTCTTCCCTTCAATCAGTCCCCCAATACTGAGCATTCTCCTTAGTGCAATGCTGAACAGGTTGCAAAGTGTATTCATACCATTAACTCATTTCATTCTCGCCACACCACAGTAACCACAAGTTTAACCATCTAGATCCCCAGTTAGTGTGTGTGAGTGAGTGAATAAACCACATGTTATCTGTTCATCGCAATGGCACCCAACTCCAGTACTCTTGCCTGGAAAATCCCATGGATGGAGGAGCCTGGTAGGCTCCAGTCCATGGGGTCGCTAAGAGTCGGGCACAACTGAACGACTTCACTTTCACTTTTCACTTTCATGCATTGGAGAAGGAAATGGCAACCCACTCCAGTGTTCTTGCCTGGAGAATCCCAGGGACAGAGGAGCCTAGTGGGCTGCCGTCTATGGGGTCGCACAGAGTCAAACACGACTGAAGCGACTTAGCAGCAGCAGCAGCCCTGTTCATCAGTACACAGCCATGAGGATACCTGAGCGAGGGGAGGTTTACCCAACAGTGAGTAGAAGTGCATAATTAGGTAAGTGCCATTCCCATTCTACAGATGACAAGACTAAAGCTCTAAGGCTTTAGAGCTGTAAGTGGCATTTGGAAGCCAGGCCTTGTGACTCTTAACCCAGTGTTATTTTCACATATGCTGAGTCTCTGCACACTCTAAGCCCTTACCCTTCCTGCAAAAGACTGGAGGTCTGCAAGAAAACCATCATGTGAAGTAGGGGTGCCTAGTTTAAATTGCATTTAGAAATAAGGTTATGTGGTAGGTTATGGTATCATACTGTACATTAAATGACTGTATGTTCTGTTATACTTCTTAAAATGTAATTAAATAGAGTTTTTACTAGCAAAATATGTGTATGTATATATTATGGAAAGGGTTAGATGATTTATTACCCTGGAAATCATTTGCATAGGTATGATGCTATGACAAATCAGTCTTATTATACAATTAACATAACTTTAAGAAAGCTTTTAAAACTTTCAGTTAATAGAATTGCCACTTTTAATCTCACAAAAGAGACAGATATTTCTTTCTTAGATTAAAGTACAGTATGATTTTGTACTAACTCCTCTTGTAATTCTTTCTAAAAATATGTTAATCATTTTGTATATTACCTAAGGATAAAAACGGAGAAGGTGATGGCACCCCACTCCAGTACTCTTGCCTGGAAAAATCCCATGGATGGAGGAGCCTGGTGGGCTGCAGTCCATGGGGTTGCGAAGAGTCGGACGTGACTGAGCGACTTCACTTTCCCTTTTCACTTTCATGCATTGGAGAAGGAAATGGCAACCCACTCCAGTGTTCTTGCCTGGAGAATCCCAGGGACGGGGGAGCCTGGTGGGCTTCCATCTATGGGGTCACAGAGTTGGACATGACTGAAGCGACTTAGCAGCAGCAAGGATAAAAAGCTAACTAGTATCTAAAAATATTTTTAAATATATGAATTGTACTTTTGCTTACATTTTTATTTACAAAGTAAATCCCTGTCAGTGTTTCCTACTGGAATTGCAAATTTTGAAAACTTAAAATTTTCATTTACATCAGTCACTAGGTGAAGTATAATAGACCAATGATGAAAAGCAATCACAGAAATCTTTATGCTAACTATCTGTTTAAAAATAGAGATGTTAATGCAAGCATAGTGCACTATTCTTCTTTTAAAGTATAGCCCAAATGTGGTAATTTTTCATCATTCTTTCAGCATTTCAGCTTGCATTCTATTGATCACTTATTGATCATTGACAACAGCTAACAGGGACTCTACATAGGTGTGTCATCTACAGGGCCAATGTGACTTCTTCATGTTAGATGTAGTTTCAGATCCTACCACTTGATGGCAGAGCCTGTAAAATTCAGTCAAGAAAGGGGGAAAGTAAATTCCAAAGTGCACAGAATCCTTATTGGAAATTCAAGGGCTTTAGACCTGTGGGTCCCTACATGTTTCACTTCAAGGATTCAGAATCAAGGGACAACTCAGAGCAGTGTGGAGTTGATGGGGTGCACATGTGTGCCAGCTGAGGAGTAAGACAGTGTCAGGAGGACACAGAGAGAAGTGGAGAACCGAGGAAGAGAGGGCAGCAAATGGAATTGGGAAAAATAGATGTGGAATTCAGCTACAGGTCGTGAAATGACATTAATAGTGAAATCATGAGCGTGGAACAGTCTGTGTCTTACGTTTATGATGAAGCTTTATGATGAAGGCATCTATACATGGAAGAGAGAAACAATTTAATCTCCACATGGCTATCTATACCACTTTGTCTTTCATATATAGTACACATATATATGTACATGAGCTCCTGGTGACTCAGATGGTAAAGAATCTGCCTGCAATGCAGGAGACTTGGGTTCCAGCTCTGGATTGGGAAGATCCCCTGGAGAAAGGATTGGCTACCCACTCCAGCATTCTTGCCTGGAAGAATCCCTTGGGCAGAGGAGGCTGGCAGGCTACAGTTCATGGGATCACAGAAGAGTTGGACATGACTGATACATACATATATATATATATATATACATATGTATACACACACATACCTATATGTATATACACATATTAGTTACCCAGGGCTATTATAATAAACTATGACAAAGCAACAGAAGTGTATTGATGCTCTCACAGTAGTTCTAGAAACCAAAACTCCCAAATCAAAATGTCATCAGGGTTTGGCACCTTCCAGAGGCTCTGAGGAAGTCTCTTCCCTAGCTTCTGTTGACTGTCAGCAATCTCTGGTGATCTTTGACTTATGGACACATCACTCCAATTCCACCTCTGTATTCATAAAACCTTTTTCCTGTGTCTCTGTGTCTCAAATTTCCCTCTGCCTTTCTCCTGTAAGGACGCCTGCCATTGGATTTAGTTCAGTTCAGTTCAGTTTAGTCATGGATTTAGGGCCCACTTCAAATCCTGGATAATCTTGTTTCAAGATTCTTAACTAATTACATCTGCAAAGACCTTTTCCCAAATAAGTTGACATTCACAGGTTCTGAGTTGGGCTCCCCAGTTCAACCAGTATACATATATACTTTGCTGTGCTATACTGAGTTGCTCAGTCATGTCTGACTCTTTGCGACCCCATGGACTGTAGCCCTCTGCCCATGGGATTCTCCAGGAAAGAATACTGATATGAGTAGCCTTTCCCTTCTTCAGGGAACCTTCCCAACCAAGGGATTGAATCCAGGTCTCCTGCATTGCAAGTGGATTCTTTACCATGTGAGTCAACAGGGAAGCCCAAGAATACTGGAGTGGATAGCCTATCCCTTCTCCAGGGGATCTTCCTGACCCAGGAAACAAACTGGGGTCTCCTGCATTGCAGGCGAACTCTTTAATACCTGAGCTATCAGGGAAA
>SJYQ01001904.1:984850-1032997 GCA_006410935.1 Redunca redunca | reverse complement strand
CCAAGAAGAGTTTGTAGTTTTTGTTGATTTGTTTTGTTGTTTCTCCCACCATTAAAATAACTCTTACTCAGCAGAGTTAGAGATAAAGAAAAATAGAAAAACAGAAAAGTTTGAACTTGATGTCATTTTGAGTCTTTAAAAATTCCTTCCCCTGTCCAGTTGTGGAGGGCAGACTCTAAGACACTCTCAGTCATCCTCAGTTCAGTTTAGTTGCTCAGTGGTGTCTGATTATTTGTGACCCTGTGGACTGCAGCACATCAGGCTTCCCTGAGCATCACCAACTCCTGGAGCTTGCTCAAATTCATGTCAGTCGAGTCGGTGATGCCATCCAACTGTCTCATCTTCTGTTGTCCCCTTCTCCTCCTGCCTTCAATCTTTTCCAACATCAGGTCTTTTCCAATGAGTCAGTTCTTCACATCAGGTAGCCAAAGTATTGGAGTTTCAACTTCAACATCAGTCCTTCAGCTCTTGAAAGTCCCTTGAACATTCTTCTTCATTGCTCTTCTTTGAGATTAAAATGAAACCTGACCTTTTCCAGTCCTGTGGCCACTGCTGAGTTTTCCAAATTCGCTGGCATATTGTGTGCAGCACTTTCACAGCATCATCCTTTAGGATGTGAAATAGCTCAACTGGAATTCTATCACCTCCACTAGCTTTGTTTGTAGTGATGATTCCTAAAGCCCTCTTGACTTTCCATTCCAGAATGTCTGGCTCTAGATGAGTGATTCCACCATTGTGGTTATCTGGGTTATGAAGGTATTTTTTGTATAGTTCTTCTGTGTATTCTTGCCACCTCTTCTTAACATCTTCTGGTCCATACCATTTCTGTTTTTTATTGTTACCATCTTTTCATGAAATATTCCCTTGGTATCTCTAATTTTCTTGAAGAGATCTCTAGTCTTTCCCATTCTATTGTTTTCCTCTATTTCTTTGCATTAATAATTAAGGAAGGCTTTCTTATCTCTCCTTGCTATTCTTTGGAACTCAGCATTCAAATGGGCATATTTTTCCTTTTCTCCTTTGCCTTTAGCTTCTCTTCTTTTCTCAGCTATTTGTAAGGCCTCCTCAGACAACCATTTTGCCTTTCTGCATTTCTTTTTCTTGGAAATGGTCTTGATCACTGCTTTCTGTACAATGTCACAAACCTCTGTCCACAGTTCCTCAGGCACTCTGTTTACCAGATCTAATTCCTTGGATCTTTGTCACTTCCACTGTATGATCATAAGGGATTTGATTTAGGTCATACCTAAGTGGTCTAGTGGTTTTCCCTACTTTCTTCAATTTAAGTCTGAATTTGGCAATAAGGAGTTCATGATCTGAGCCACAGACTGCTCTCAGTCTTATTTTTGCTGACTATATAGAGATTTTCCATCTTTGGCTGCAAAGAATATAAGCAATCTGATTTCGGTGTTGACCATCTGGTGATGTCCACATGTAGAGTCTTCTCTTGTGTTGTTGGAAGAGGATGTTTGCTATGACCAATGTGTTCTCTTAGTAATACTGTTAGCCTTTGCCCTGCTTCATTTTGTACTCCAAGACCAAATTTGACTGTTACTCCAGGTATCTCTTGACTTTCAACTTTTGCCTTCCATTTCCCTATGATGAAGAGGACATGTATTTTGGGTGCTACTTCTAAAAGTTCTTGTAGGTCTTCATAGAACCATTCAACTTCAGCTTCTTCGGCAACCACTAAGGCCGAAGAAGCTCAGTCATCCTACCTCCTGATTTTCAGACACTGTATAACCCTCCTCCTTCAAGTGTGGGTGGAGCTAGGAACTCACTTCTGATGAAGAGAGTGCGGCAAAGTTGATCGACTGTACTTCTGATGTTTGATCACAAAAAGCCTATGGTTTCCATAATAGGAAAGAATTTGAAAAAGAATGTGTGTGTGTGTATATCATACCACTAAAGCAGCAGGGAAGTAAGGGAGGCCTCCTTCCAACAACCAACTGAGGCCTTCCATGCAATAGCCCTGGAGGAACCAACTCCCACAAGTGAGCTTAGACATGCCTCTTCCTGGGAATCTTAGCAGGTGATGAAACTTCTGACACATTGATTGCAGCTTTGGAACAGACAAGGAGCCAGAAGAACCTGGCCAAGTTATACCTGATACCTGACCCATAGAAACTGGAGAATTGGAAATGTTTGTTACTTTTCTGTGATGTTAACTGTTCCATAAGAGTGAAGTAGTTCAAGTATTTTAGCAATAAAAGTCATTTGTTGATCTCTTTATTGTGCCTCTCTTCAACAAAATTATCAATACATTGAAATTAATATTACTTCTTAATTATTGTGACCATAGCTCTCATTGTTTGATAGTAATCTAGATTGATTATACTTCTGGTATAATCCTAAAATATTATAAATTATGTATTTGATGGGTAATTACTAAAAACAACAAGGCAAATTTGTATTGAAAATACATTTCTTAAAGAGCCAATGATGTGATTTCTCATATCTGTGGATGACTATTGTATTTCATGTGTGATAATGTTTGTTGTTGTTTTTCAGTCACTCAGTCATGTTTGACTCTTTGCAACCTGGACTGCAGCACACCAGGCTTCCCTGTCCTTCACGATCTCCCAGAGTTTGCTCAAATTCATGTCCATTGAGTCAGTGATGCCATCCAACCATCTCATCCTCTGTGGTCCGCTTCTCCTCATGCCTTCAATCTTTCCTAGCATCAGGGTCTTTTCCAGTGAGTTGTCTCTTCACATCTAGTGGCCAAAGTATTCGAGTTTTGGCTTCATTATCAGTCCTTCCCATGAATATTCAGGACTGATTTCCTTTAGGATTGACTGGTTTGATCATATTTATGAATAAAAGCATTATGAACTTTGCTTATTTATCTGCATAAAGAAGTAGACGGAAATGGATGCTTAAAGTTTAGGACCAGATAAATATTATGTTGGGCCTAGTGCAAAATAAAAATGCAGGCCCTTATTCAGAAAGCAGAAAAAAATGATGGCAAATGTATTAAAAATATAGTTTTTAATTTATTCCAGACTTCCTTTTGATATATCATGACATTTTTTATTTGCTGTTTAATGTCATTCTAAATAAAGGCATTGAAACTCTAAAGTATTAGCGTGACTTTTACCATTCATCTTTATAATATGCAAAGGTAATTTTACATACAAATATAGAAACATTTCACTTGTAAACTGAACCACTTGAATTATACAGTTTGTATTTTGTAGCTCATAAGTATCTATATATTTTATTCTTACAAGAGTAGTGGAAAAACTATACAAATTAGCAACTGTTACTGTTTTGCTGTTTGGTTTTGATATACACATGTGTTCTACCTTTGGTGTACCAGGGAAGAAGGAAAGATTGAAAGGAAAAGCAAACTCTGGCTTGCTCTATCTTTCCCTTTACTTCAATGTCATCATTTTGTTGACACAAGTTGGTGTGCTAGACACAAGGTTAGGCCAAATAAACTGAAATATCTGCTGGAAGAAGAAAAAGGTTTATTGCAAGGTCATGCAAAGACACGAGGTGACTCATGTCCTGAAAAGCCTTTAGTTCCCCAAAGGATTTTGGCAAAGTAGTCTTAAAGGGCAGGTTAGAGTGAGTTAGGTTGGTCACAGTTTGGGATCAGCTTGCACATAGTTCTCTGATTGGCTGATGGTGAGGCAGCAGGGTGGTGTTCTTAGGCTCCAGGAGGCCTGAGGCTATGTGCTCATGGTCATCAAGTAGATCCTCCATTTGGTTGAGGAAGGGCAGGGGCTTCTCATCTGAAAAACAACTCAGGACATCTGCATCAAACACTATTATCTAAATACTTCAGAAAGGAACTAGGCCAGAGGATATGGGGAAAGGACTGTCCTGGCAGGTCCCATAGGGCCCTTCCTGGTTATCATTTTTAGCATAAACAGTTGGTCACTATAGAGAAGTAACTCAAATAGGAGTAGATATGGTAGGGTTCCTTAGTCCTTTGCATTTGTTAAAATGTCCCTTTTTTTACCTTCTTTCTTTCTGTGAAGCAAGTTCTGATTCAAATACAAAGTGTGTCCTCTTAAAGCCATCAGTGGCCTCCATTTACTCAGTTGTCCTGTAATACACTTACCTGTAGTTATTTTGTTTTGCTGCATATTCAGGCATTGCAGTTTCACCAGTGCCCATGGCAACACAAACACAATTTGAAAAATGGCCTTAGGAATGGTAGACACACATTCTGTGTGTGTATCTCCTCTACTCATTTTCACATTTTATTCTTCCATCAGTTGTCATTTGTAAAACACAAGTTCAAATATTAAATTATTAAAATTTTCAAAACATTACCAGCAGAAGAGCAATAAACCACGCATGGGACTCTCCTGAGCATAGGGCCTTGTGCTACTGTACGGGTTTTTCCTGAAAAACATCTACTTCTACTTCATTGACTACACTAAAGCCTTTGACTGCATGGATCACAACAAACTGTGGAAAATTCTTAAAGAGATGGGAATACCAGACTACCTTACCTGCCTCCTGAGAAACCTGTATGCAAGCCAAGAAGCAACAGTTGGAACTGGAGATGAAACAATAGACTGGTTCCAAGTTGGGAAAGGAGTATGTCAAGGTTGAGTATTGTCACCCTGCTTATTTAACTAATGGCAGAAAGTGAAGAGGAACTAAAGAACCTCTTGATGAAAGTGAAAGAGGAGAGTGAAAAAGCTGGCTTAAAACTCCACATTCAAAAAATGAAGATCATGGCATCTGGTTCCATCACTTCATGGCAAATAGATGGAAAAAAATGGAAACAATGCCATACTTTGTTTTTTGGGGCTCCAAAATCGCTGGCTGGTGACTGCAGCCATGAAATTAAAAGACTCTTGGTCCTTGGAAGAAAAGTTATGACTAATCTAGACAGCATATTAAAAAGCGGACACATCACTTCACTCACAAAAGTCTATATAGTCAGAGTTATAGTTTTTCCAGTAGTCATGGATGGATGTGAGAGCTGGACCATAAGGAACAAGAATCAATGCTTTTGAACTGTGTTACTGGAGAAGACTCTTGAGAGTTCCTTGGACCGCAAGATCAAACCAGTCAGTCTTAAAAGGAAATCAACCCTGAATATTCATTGGAAGGACTGATGCTGAAGCTGAAGCTCCAATACTTTGGCCACCTGATGTGAAGGGCCAACTCACTGGAAAAGACCCTGATGCTGGAGAAGATTGAGGGAAGGAGGAGACGGGGGTGACAGAAGATAAGATGATTGGATAGTATCATTGACTCAATGGACATGAGTTTGAGCAAACTCCAGGAAACAGTGAAGGACAGGAAGGCCTGACATGCTGCAGTCCATGGGATCACAAAGAGTTGGACATGATTGTGTGACTGAACAATGGGTTTTACACCCATGAAGCTGACCTTGGTAATGTTACTTGATTCTCTGAAAATATTCCTGAGGTATAGTGCAAAAGAAATTACACAGTAGCTATCATCAATAAAATTTCACATGATTTTTCAACTGACTGTAGTCCAGAATCCTCCTTAGGTTTCATTCAAGGCCAAGAATTGAAACCTAGAATTGGACACCCTAGCTTGCAAAGGCTTTCATAATATTCATTAAGACCATTTTCTTTCTGGCAGCACACACACAATTACAGTCCTTCCCGTTGTCCATTTGTTTGGCTCCCAAAGGGTTTCACACAGCAGACCATGCACCTTAAGTGAAGATAAAGGCCAATGAGTGATATGCCTACATTTGCAATGCAAGCTGAGGGGAACTGGGAAATGAGAGACAGAAAAGAACTTGCCCTCCTTTGTAGGCATTTAAACAATATATTTGGTATTTTGAAGCTGTTAATCCCATATTCCCAACGTATCCCTCCTCCTACTTCCCTTTTGGTAACCATAAATTTGTTTTCAATGTCTTGTGAGTCAGTTTCTGTTTGGTAAATAAGTTTGTTTGTAATATTTTTTAGATTTAATGTCTAAGTGATATCATAGATATCTTTCTCCCTCTGATTTAATTCAATAGAATAATCTCTAAGTCTATTCATGTTGCTGCAAATGGCATTATTTCATTCTCTTTTATGGCTGAGTAATATTTCATTGTGCGTGTGTGTGTGTGTGTGTGTGTGTGTGTGTGTGTATATATATATATATAACTTCTTATTTGTTTTTAAAATGTTTTTGAAGTATAGTTGATTTACATGTTGTGATAATTTCTGTTGTAGCGCAAAATAACTCAATTATACATATATATTTTGTCTTATATTCTTTCCCATTATGGTTTGTCACAGGATATTGAATATAGTTCTCTGTGCTATAAAGAAGGACCTTGTTGTTTATCTGTCCAATATATAATAGCTTGTATCTGCTAATTCCAAACTCCTAATCCTTCTCTCCCCCACCACCGCTTTTGGCAACTACAAGTCTGTTCTCTGTCTGTGAGTCTGTTTCTGTTCTGTAGTTATGTTCATTTCTGTCATATTTTAGGGGATTCCTAGGTGGCGCTAGCAGTTAAGACTCCCAACTGCCAGCTCAGGAGATCATAAGAATTGCAGATTCAATCTCCAGCTCTGGAAGAACACCTGGAGGAGGACTTGGCAACACACTCCAGTATTCTTGCCTGAAGGATACCATGGACAGAGCATCTTGGTGGGCTATAGTACACAGGGTTGCAAAGAATCAGACATCACTGAAGCGAATTAGCACTAACCCATGCATGTCATATTTTAGAATCCATGTACAAATGATATCAAATGATATTTGTCATTCTCTTTCTGGCCTACTTCACTTAGTATGATAATTGCTAGGTTGCTAAATGCTATTATTTCATTCCTTTTAATGGCTGAGTAATTTTCCATTGAATACATATATATGTATGTATATATGCCTATATTATATATATATATAATGTCTTCTTTATCCATTCATCTACAGATATTTAAGCTGTTTCCATGTCTTGGCTACTGTAAATAGTGCTGTTATGAACATAGGGGTGCAGGTATCGTTTTGAATTATAGTTTTACCTGAGTTATACGTATGACATCTTCTTTATCCATTCATCTGTCCATGGCACTTAGGTTGCTTCCACTTCATAGGCATTTTTCAGGCAAATTAGTTGTAGCAAAAAGTGTACTTTGAAACTGCAGACCTAGAAATTGATTCCCTTAATACTATCTGCACTTTCACTCTTAGAAAGTCCTTGCATTACTGCCAGTGTAATGTAGTTCCTCAGTAAGAAGCTTGGTTAGGGAACTGAAAACAAATTCATAACTCGTAAAAAGAGTCATTGAATTTTAACAAAATTTAAGTTGTGCAAAAAGTTTCTGATTTTGTCCAAAAAGTTTAAGTACATTAAGTCCTTGCTAGAGGAGCTAATCTTGTTCATTTAGATGAAGAATAATGCAGATACTCATCACAACTCCAGTGGATGTGGTTGAGGAAGGTAATATGTACTGAATTCTCAAAAACAAAATCTCTATTTTACTTTGCTTAATAATATGAATATTATTCCTTTATCTTTTAGATTGAGGGTGTTTGTTAATTGAACACACTGTTTATATACAACATCTAATTTTAAAATTTAAGTTTAAAATTATCAAAACCAGACAAAAACAACACACAAAAAGGAAAACTACAGGCCAGTATCACTGATGAATATAGATGCACAAATCCTCAACAAAATTTTAGCAAACAGAATTTAACAACATATTAGAAAGTTCACATACTATGATCAAACTGGCTTTATTTCAGGGAGGCGAGGATATATGCAAATCAATCAATGTGATACACCATATTAACAAATTGAAGGATAAAAACCATATGATAATCTCAACAGATGCAGAAAAAACCTTTGACAAAGTTCAGCACCCAATTATGGTTCAGTTCAGTTCAGTTCAGTCGCTCAGTCTTGTCTGACTCTGCAACCCCATGAATTGCAGCACGCCAGGCCTCCCTGTCCATCACCAACTCTTGGAGTTCACTCAGACTCACGTCCATCGAGTCGGTGATGCCATTCAGCCATCTCATCCTCTGTTGTCCCCTTCTCCTCCTGCCCCCAATCCCTCCCAGCATCAGAGTCTTTTGCAATGAGTCAACACTTCGCATGAGGTGGCCAAAGTATTGGAGTTTCAGCTTCAGCATCATTCCTTCCAAAGAAATCCCAGGGTTGATCTCCTTCAGAATGGACGGGTTGGATCTCCTTGCAGTCCAAGGGACTCTCAAGAGTCTTCTCCAACACCACAGTTCAAAAGCATCAATTCTTCACACTCAGCCTTCTTCACAGTCCAACTCTCACATCCATACATGACCACTGGAAAAACCATAGCCTTGACTAGATGGACCTTAGTCGGCAAAGTAATGTCTCTGCTTTTGAATATACTATCTAGGTTGGTCATAACTTNTTCACGTATTGCTGAAGCCTGGCTTGGAGAATTTTGAGCATTACTTTACTAGCATGTGAGATGAGTGCAATTGTGCGGTAGTCTGAGTATTCTTTGGCATTGCCTTTCTTTGGAATTGGAATTAAAACTGACTTTTTCCAGTCCTGTGGCCACTGCTGAGTTTTCCAAATTTGCTGGCATATTGAGTGCAGCACTTTCACAGCATCATCTCTCAGGATTTGAAACAGCTCAACTGGAATTCCATCACCTCCACTAGCTTTGTTTGTAGTGATGCTTTCTAAGGCCCACTTGACTTCACGTTCCAGGATGTCTGGCTCTAGATTAGTGATCACATCATCATGATTATCCAGGTCGTGAAGATCTTTTTTGTACAGTTCTTCCGTGTATTCTTGCCACCTCTTCTTAATATCTTCTGCTTCTGTTAGGTCCAGACCATTTCTGTCCTTTATCGAGCCCATCTTTGCATGAAATGTTCCCTTGGTATCTCTAATTTTCTTGAAGAGATCTCTAGTCTTTCCCATTCCATTCTTTTCCTCTATTTCTTTGCACTGATCGCTGAAGAAGGCTTCCTTATCTCTTCTTGCTATTCTTCGGAACTCTGCATTCAGGTGCTTATATCTTTCCTTTTCTCCTTTGCTTTTTGCCTCTCTTCTTTTCACAGCTATTTGTAAGGCCTCCCCAGACAGCCATTTTGCTTTTTTGCATTTCTTTTCCATGGGGATGGTCTTGATCCCTGTCTCCTGTACAATGTCATGAACCTCATTCCATAGTTCATCAGGCACTCTATCTATCAGATCTAGGCCCTTAAATCTATTTCTCAGTTCTACTGTATAATCATAAGGGATTTGATTTAGGTCATACCTGAATGGTCTCGTGGTTTTCCCTACTTTCTTCAATTTGAGTCTGAATTTGGTAATAAGGAGTTTATGATCTGAGCCACAGTCAGCTCCCGGTCTTGTTTTTGTTGACTATATAGAGCGTCTCCATCTTTGGCTGCAAAGAATATAATCAATCTGATTTCAGTGTTGACCATCTGGTGATGTCCATATGTAGAGTCTTCTCTTGTGTTGTTGGAAGAGGATGTTTGCTATGACCAGTACATTTTCTTGGCAAAACTCTATTAATCTTTGCCTGGCTTCATTCCACATTCCAAGGCTAAATTTGCCTGTTACTCCAGGTGTTTCTTGACTTCCTACTTTTGCATTCCAGTCCCCTATAATGAAAAGGACATCTTTTTTGGGTGTTAGTTCTAAAAGGTCTTGTAGGTCTTAATAAAACCGTTCAACTTCAGCTTCTTCAGCGTTACTGGTTGTGGCATAGACCAGTCAGAATGGGCATCATCAAAATGTCTACACACAGTAAATGCTGGAGAGGGCGTGGAGAAAAGGGAGTCCTCTGCACTGTTGGTGGGAATGTAAATTGATAAAACCACCATGGAAGATGGTATGGAAATTCCTTAGAAAACTAGAAATAAAACCAAAACATGACCCAGTAATCCCACTCCTAGGCATATACCCTGAGGAAACCAAAATTGAAAAAGACATATGTGTCCCATTGTTTATTGCAGCACTATTTACAATAGCTAGGACATAGAAGTAACATAGGTGTCCATCGACAGATGAATGGATAAAGAAGTTCTGATACATTTACACAATGGAATATTTAGTTCAGTTCAGTCACTCAGTCTTGTCCGACTTTTTGTGACCCCATGATTCGCAGAACGCCAGGCCTCCCTGTCCATCACCAACTTTGAAGTTCACTCAGACTCACGTCCATCGAGTCCATGATGCCATTCAGCCATCTCATCCTCTGTCATCTCCTTCTCCTCCTGCCCCCATCCCTCCCAGCATCAGAGTCTTTTCTAATGAGTCAACACTTCGCATGAGGTGGCCAAAGTACTGGAGTTTCAGCTTTAGCATCATTCCTTCCAAAGAAATCCCAGGGTTGATCTCTTTCAGAATGGATGGGTTGGATCTCCTTGCAGTCCAAGGGACTCTCAAGAGTCTTCTCCAACACCACAGTTCAAAAGCATCAATTCTTTGGCGCTCAGCCTTCTTCACAGTCCAACTCTCACATCCATACATGACCACTGGGAAAACCATAGCCTTGACTAGATGGACCTTAGTCGGCAAAGTAATGTCTCTGCTTTTGTATATGCTTTCTAGGTTGGTCGTAACTTTCCTTCCAAGGAGTAAGTGTCTTTTAATTTCATGGCTGCAATCACCATCTGCAGTGATTTTGGAGCCCCCCAAAATAAAGTCTGACACTGTTTCCACTGTTTCCCCATCTATTTCCCACGAAGTGATGGGACCAGATGCCATGATCTTTGTTTTCTGAATGTTGAGCTTTAAGCCAACTTTTTCACTCTCCTCTTTCACTTTCATCCAGAGGCTTTTTAGTTCTTCTTCACTTTCTGCCATAAGGGTAGTGTCATCTGCATATCTGAGGTGATTGATATTTCTCTCGGCAATCTTGACTCCAGCTTGTGTTTCTTCCAGTCCAGCTTTTCTCTTGATGTACTCTGCTTATAAGTTAAATAAGCAGGGTGACAATATATAGCCTTGATGTACTCCTTTTCCTATTTGGGACCAGTCTGTTCTTCCATGTCCAGTTCTAACTGTTGCTTCCCGACTTGCATACAGATTTCTCAAGAGGCAGGTCAGATGGTCTGGTATTCCCATCTCTTTCAGAATTTTCCATTACTCAGCCATAAAAAGGAACACATTTGAGTCAGTTCTAATGAGGTGAATGAACCTCGAGCCTATTATACAGAGTGAAGTAAGTCAGAAAGAGAAAGATAAATATCAAATACTAACACATATATATGGAATCTAGAAAGATGGTACTGAAAAGTTTATTTGCAGGGCAGCAGTGGAGAAACAGACATAGAGAACAGAATTACAGACATGGGGAGAGGAGAGGAATGGGTAAGATGTATGCAGAGAGTAACATGGAAACTTACATTACCATGTGTAAAATAGACAGACAATGGGAATTTGCTGTGTGTCTCAGGAAACTCAAACAGCAGCTCTGTATCAACCTAGAGGGGTGGGATGGGGGGAGTCATGAGAGGGAGGTTAGAGAGGGAGGGGATATATGTATACCTATGGCTGATTCACGTTGAGGTTTGACAAAAAACAAAATTCTGTAAAGCAATTATCCTTCAATTAAAAAATAGAAAAAAAATTTAAGTTAAGATTTATTGAAACAATTCTTACCTTTAGAATTATTAAAGATAAACTTTCACTGATAGGTTCTTATCCTAGACCCTTTATCTGCCTTTTTCACCCTGTGGCTAAGATCTCATGGGGCTAGACCTAATGGATAATCTGTCCTATAATTTAAAGGACTATTATTTACTATTCTTCTGAAAAAAACTATATAAAGCTTTAATTAAATTATTTCTCAATTTTGTTCCAGTATTCTCCTTGATAAATTACAAATCTGAGTTTCTCAAGATAACAGTCTCTATAAGAATAAATTTCAGACTCAATAATCCACAGTTTAACAAAGAACCCATTTTTTAAATCAACAAAGCAAGATTGAGCACCAACTGTGTGTCAGATGCTTTGCAAAACACTTTTATTGTCATACAGTGGTGGTAGAACTGAGAATTTTTGTAGCTTGGAATGCAGAGGACTAGGGTGACCTAAAAAGATCTGCAGCTTTTATGCATCATTCTTCAGTTTTGGAGTTAGTGAACAAGTGAAGCTATACAGCAGCTCATGGTAGAGGACCTGTTCATGGTTTACTGCTTACCCAAAAGTTTCATCTTAATATCCTCCTAGTGACAAAGTCTGCAGGTATGGTCTCTTGAGAGACAAGAAAATTCATTTCAAATGAGACAAAAGCAAGAACATGTTTTAGATCCTGCTGTTTGTATGTTAGTGACTTGAATCTGATTTGGGCTGAGATATCTACATGCCATCCTGGTGCTTAGAACAGGGGAACAAGTACTCTCTTCTATACTGATGGAATGGTTTGATTGTCATGTACTAGAAATGACCTCAGCATATAATTGATCCTGCCTTTTAATTATTGTCAGAAATAGTGGCACAGGATCAACTATTCAAAACTCAAATCATAAGTTTTGGCAAATGTCCTCCAGCCGTAAATGGCTTCTAGCCAACACTTCTATGTAATAGGTCAAATCATTCAGTTATCTATGGATACATTTTGCCAATTAATCTACCTCTAAGGTTCATCAGGAATTACATTGTTTAAAATGAGATATGTTTTATAGATTCTTTGTGTGAGATGTTTTATGGCCAGGATGGGAGTCATAGGGGTGGGGGAATTAGTAACTACCACCTTGGAAATTATCTGGACTGTAAGTGTATTTTTGAGGCATAAAGAAAAAACATTTTTGAGAAAAATCTTAACTGTTCTCATGGTCACTTCTTTGACCCACCTCCAAGTAAAGTAAATATATTTCAAGCCTCTCCTCTGTTAGTCAAGTGTCAAGCATATAACACCACTTTAAAATTTCAACACAGAGTTCTCATATTTTCCTTTTTTTCCCAAACAATATTAACCTTGAACTCGCTAGTGTCAAAATCTTCTCAAGGATTCATTTCAAGAAACAATATTCATGAAAGATATATGATCCACAGTTTATTATTGATATTCTAAATTTTATTCTGGGGTCAATCCAGTTGCATACTTAGAATACATTGTTTTGGGACCATAATGATTGCTTTCACTGCATTTTCTCAAGAGAAGGGCAGTGACATCATTAGGGGACATAATAAAAACATAATAAGAAACAACAACCATTAGCAGGGCTAACACTAGGGATATTGAGGACATTTTCACTTTTATTACACAGAAAGGAGATCAAATAATGCTGTGTTACCCTCATAGGAACTATGACCAAATTTCCTTATTTTGGAAATCAGCTCACCTTTAGCAACTAGAATTTTTGATATATACCCTTGTATACTATTTTATTTTTATATTTATTATTATCTTTATTTTTATCTTTATTTGTTCTTATCTCATTTGCTTTTTAATTTCCTTTCCTCATCTGCTGTTTTGTCCTATCCTGTTTTGTGTGTTGTAGTAATCTGATAATGTTTAAGGAATGCAACAATTTAAGTAAGATATTTTCATAATGTATGTGAAATAAAACACGACCACAAGATTGAGTTATTGACAAGGAGTGGAGCTGAAGATCTTTAGAGGCTCAAGACTGAGGCTGTAGTCTTGGCTTTGTTATGCATGAAACTGAAATTGCTTAAGATGTTACTAGTAGTCAGAGTGAAAGAGAATAGGATGAGCTAACTGTCTCAGTGATTGAAGACCATCATTGGTTGCTAATTGCATGGCAAGTCCACACAAGGAAAAGGAAAGGGGTGTAAATGCATAAAATGGACAAGTCTCATGTACAAGAAGATGAAAAGGTATTTTAAGAAAAGATGTTTAAAATATAGGTGATTTGCAGAGGTAACAGTGAAAGGGTTGCTGTAATAATAAGTACAATTAAAGAAAAGCATACTGAAATGGGGGGTGTAAGCTGGAAATATTAGTGCCTGTGTGTGGAGGAGCTGGGAGTCCTGTATTTGGGTAGAACTTAGATGATAAGGATAGAAGGTATGTATACAACTAACCAGTGTCTGGTTCTAAATGATACTAATTCAAATGGTACCCAGGTCCTGTTCCCTGTAGGCCAACATCTAGACTTGCTCAGCATCAGATTTGGCATTTTTAAAGTGAAACAGTTAAGTAAAGAAGTTCCTTATAAACACAGTAACATGTGTGTTACTTCTTCAACCCCTTTAAGCCTCTCATTCTGTCTCATTATTTCACAAATCTAGAGTCCAAATTAAGAAGGAAAATTTAACTTGTGCTGAGTACAAAGTTTACAAAAGCAAAATATTTATGACTTCTGTGTGTGTACGAACATACTGTGTCTTTTACTCGGTCAGACCCATCCAAACACCCTGCAGACAGCACGAGAGAGAGCTAGGTGTATCATCCAGGCTTGTTCTCAACCAAAGGTTTACCTACAGCTTCTTGCCTTGTTCTTGCCCGGTTACTTGTCTCTAACTCCACTCCGGAATTTATCTAGTTCCTGACCTTTTAGATTTCATCTTCCGCTCCAGACCCTAAATCTATTCCTTTGACCTGATGACAGATTTAGTGTCTTAAGTATGATCTTTTGTGCTTTCATCTCAAATATGATTTTATGCTGATCTTTGTCTACGTGTGCTTATTGGTGTACACACACTAAATAACTACCCTCCAGTCAAATCCACTAGGCATTCACCTAGCTACAGTGGTCAGAGTTAAACCCTTCACCTAGAAGATGAATAAACAAGTCGCCTTCATCTAATCTAATTTATATTTGGCATAATATTCCCTTAACACTCTGCTCTTGTCTAAGTGAGAATCTGTTAATGCGGTCTAATCCAATCTGTCACTAGTTCAAGTGTGCTAGTGGAATTTCTCCTGAGTTAAATATAAATTTTAATTTGGTCCTCTCTGGATTTTTCTACTTAAGTGTTAAAATTTCTGTTAAGTGGCGTGAAGACACATAATTTGTTAGTAAAGAGGGACTTTGGGGCTATTAAACATTTCAGGATGGAGAGTCACCCACTCGGTGAGTTTTTTGGTTTACCTGTTTCACCATTGAAGTAATCCACAGACAGTAAAACAGATGAGGTTAGAAAGAATACAATGAGACACATGACTGTAAATCAACAATATTGTTAAAAATAGGTGCTGTGCATTTGCAGCAGCATGAATGACCTAGAGATTATTACACTAAGTGAAATAAGTCGAAGAACAATAAATACTTACATGGCTTGCATTTGCAATCTAAAAAAATGATACAAACTAACTTGTTTACAAAAGAGAAATAGGTTCACAGACATATGAAAAACAAATTTACCAAAGGGGAAAAGGGAAGACATAAATTAGGAGTTTGAAATGAAAGTGTACATACAACTATGTATAAAACAGATAACTAACAAGGACCTACTGTATAGCACAGGGAACTATATTCAGTATCTTGTGATAACCTATAATGGAAAAGAATCTAAAAAGGTATATACAAAACTGAATCCCTTTGTGACACATTTGAAATTAATACAACATTGTAAATCAAATCTGTTTTAGTAAAAATTTTTAAAAATGCATTCTATATTCTGGAAAACATCATGTATATGAGTCTGACTATTGAGGAATCTTTAGCGTAGTAACGGATATTAACATGCATCAGGCTGATAGCATTTATGGGCTTCCCAGTTGGTGCTAGTGGTAAAGAACCCATCTGCCAATGCAGGAAACATAAGATACATGGGTTCAATTCCTGGGTAGGGAACATCCCCTGGAGGAGGGCATGGCAATCCACTCCAGTAGTTTTGCCTGGAGAATTCCATGGACAGAGGAGCCTGATGGATTATAGTCTATCAGGTCACAAATAGTCAGATAGGACTGAAGCAACTTAGCACACGTCCACACATAGCATTTTATACAGTTAACAAATTGGTATTCTTATCTAGAAGTTCCAATGAGAAAACTGAGGCTGAGTTTATATAAACTGCTCAAGTCCCATACTTTACTGATAGTAGCTATAATTTATTTTACTTTTGTAGATAGTATATTCAAAAGCAGAGACATTACCTTGCCAACTAAGGTCTGTCTAGTCAAGGCTCTGGTTTTTCCTGTGGTCATGTATGGATGTGAGAGTTGGACTGTGAAGAAGGCTGAGAGCCGAAGAATTGATGCCTTTGAACTGTGGTGTTGGAGAAGACTCTTGAGAGTCCCTTGGACTGCAAGGAGATCCAACCAGTCCATTCTGAAGGAGATCAATCCTGGGATTTCTTTGGAAGGAATGATGCTGAAGCTGAAACTCCAGTACTTTGGCCACCTCATGCAAAGTGTTGATTCATTGGAAAAGACTCTGATGCTGGGAGGGATTGGGGTCAGGAGGAGAAGGGGACGACCGAGGATGAGATGGCTGGATGGCATCACTGACTCGATGGACGTGAGTCTGGGTGAACTCCGGGAGATGGTGATGGACAGGGAGGCCTGGCGTGCTGCGATTCATGGGGTCACAAAGAGTCGGACACGACTGAGCGACTGAACTGAACCGAACTGAATTGAATAGTAGCTGTAATTTATTTTGAATTTGCCATTTAAGATTGAACTGCATTAGTACACTTTATTGTCACATTTCTATGAATATTTACTTATTATCACCATTCACTCAGAAGTAAATGGAAGAACAGAGAAGTTCACAACACACAGGTAATAAATAACAGAAAAGGGCTCACATTCAGAAAGTTTCGTTCAGAGGCTGCATTTTAATTCATCTACCAAGCTGCCTATAAAAGGAACACTGACAATGAGGTACCTCCCAACTCAGCAACCCCTGTTCCTTCTAGCAAGTGGGAGACATAATGACAGTACCTCTGTTTATATATCTCCTTGGGGGGAAGCCCCACTATGAACTGAGAAGGGGACTGTGCCTTGCTGGTACTCAGATACAATGTAGAAAAGAGTGAAAAATGACTGCTAATAAAATCTAATCCCAGGAAATACTAGTTGCCTGCTGTAAGTGTGTGTAATTCCACAGTATCGTTGAAAGATAAACACTGAGTCTTCGCAGGAAGCTACTTGGTTTGGGTAGCAGGGATCTTTGACACGCAGGAAATGGCAGTACATACAGAAACCTAAACGACTTCTATTGTACTGCTCAGTAGTGATAAAATGTTCCAGAAATAAATATTTCACTTTGTTTCCTTCTTAGTCAAATTATCTTTGGAGCTTCGATAGGTTTTTCTAGCATTCAGGGCAACCTGTCCTAACCTCTGTTGGAAGAAAATGAGAAAGACTCCCTATATACAAGATAAGACAAATCTAATAGTTGTGTTTGCAAACATCAAATAGCAGTCGGCTCAAGAAGTGTGATATAAAGCTATCAATTAATTTTGTTGTAACTGTATGCACCTGTGAACAACTGCTTAATTAAAGAGGCAAACAAATCTCTTTCAATAACACCTCACATTACTTCACTTACGTGACTGTCAATTAGCTGGAGTGGATAAACACAACTGGAAGCGTGCCATGTGGATTTCTGGTAAAAGAAAGAAAAAAAAAAAACAGATATAACCAGGAGATATGTGAATAGAGAAAGGAGGACCCACAGACAGATATGGACAATTCTCTGTAGCATAAATATCCGTTTCAATAAAGGAAATGAAAGTAGATGCTTTATACTGAAAGGACCAAACTCCCTCAATCACTGGAACAAAGAAAATAAAGCTTTCATACCCAAATATACATCAAAAGGAAAGAGAGAGGAGCATCTGGACTGCCTGTGAAGACAAGCTTAGTGCTGGTGTTTTATTTCTATATAAAAGAAAGCAAAATGAATCCCCAGGCTTCTTGTCTCCCAAGATAATAATGTTCTACCTTAAGGTCTCTCCCAACAATTTTACTTTGTCCACAATTCTTTAGTTCTTTAAAAAAAAAAAAAATTTTTTGGTGAGGGAGTTGGAGGAGAAAAGTTAAAACTTATGAGAAGAGAATATCAAGGTTCCTCTCTTGAAAAAAAAAAATATGGCTCATACAAGTTGGAAACTTCCAGTTGTCAGCCCTGGCTCCCCAGTGATTGATTTTGCTAATTGAAGGGAAGGGACTATGGAGTTATGAAATTGAAAATTGGACAGACACCGTTTGAATTATGATGAAATTACAGCCCATCCCTAAAAGCTGCCTTCAACCTTTCTCATCAAAGGGAGTAGTGAAACAGTCACTGCTTTTATCCAGGTACTCTTGAGGAAAGTTTCAACGATTTCTCAAGAAACCAGACAAAACATTTGCCGTGTTGTTAGAGACAATTCCTATGGCCCTCTGAACCCACAACGTGTTGGAAGCTTCTTGAACGCTGGAGTTAACATCTTTCTCTTGTTTCCAGAGTACATAGTTTAGGGTCTGGTACACAGTTAGAACAAACTTAGTGAAAATTATCTTTTTTAAAAATATGTTTTAAGAATGAACCATATACAAGTCACCGTGCTGGGATTAGGTGATGATTGAGGGAGTACTCATATATTTTAAAAAATATTTACTTATTTATTTATTTGGTAGGATCTTTGATCGTCACTGGGGCATGTGGGATCTAGTTCCCAGACCAGGGATCAAACTGGGGCCCTGGCATTAGGAGTGCAGAATCTAAGCCACTGGACCACCAGCGAAATCTCCCCCATATTATCCTATTTTAAGCTCCCTGTTCCATCCTCGGCCTTCTAGTTCTTAAGCTTTTGAGGCAGGGATTAGTTTTTTCTTTCCTAAGTGCAAACACAAAACTGTAACTGCAAGAAAGCCAGGCTCACTTCACATCGTGGTTTGCTGCTAACTCCTTGCTTATCCTGAGATATAAATCTAGAAGAGAAAACATTTGAGGGATTCAGGATCCTTAGCTGTGGCCCATGTGTATGCCCCCACTACTCATATGACTATACACTTTTCTTAACTTTAAAGTAAAGGCATATTTCCTTCTTTCACTTTTTACTAACTTTTGATCTCCTTCACCCATTTTGCCCACTCTCAACCCCCTCATCTTAGGCAACCATCAGTCTGCTCTCTGTATCCATAAGCTTGGTTTTGTTTTCTTTTTTCACTTGTTTTTGTTTTGATTCCACATACAAGTCAGATCACGTGATATTTATCTTTTTCTATCTGCCTTATTTCACTTAGCATTATGCTTTCAAGATCCATCCATGATGTCATAAATAATAAGATTCAATTTTTTAACCATTGAATAATATTTCATTGTATATCACCTCTTCCTTATTCCTTCATCCACTGATGAACGTTTAGGTTGTTCCCGCGTCTTGGCTATTGTGAATAATGATGGAAGAAACATGGGAGTGTGTATATCTTTTCAACTTAGTTTTTTTTATTTTCTTTAGATAAATACTCAGAAGTGGAAGTCCTGAAACATGGGAGCTCTAGTTTTAAACTTTTGAGAAACCTTCATACTTTTCTCTGTAGTGCTGCACCAATTTACATTCCTACCAACAGGGCACATGGATTCTCTTTTCTCCACATCCTCACCAACACGTTGTTTTTTATCTTTTGGATGATAGCCATTTAAAACAGGTGTGAAGTGACATCTCATTGTGGTTTTGATTTGCCTTTCCTTGATGATTAGTGATGTTGAGCATATTTTCATGTAGTTATTTGTTATCTAGATATCTTTTTTGATAAAATGCCTATTCAGATCTTCTGCTAATTTTAAAATTGGATTGTTTGTCTGATTTTTTTTTNTTGTATGAGTTTTTATATATTTTGGATGTTAAAACCTTGTAATATATACAACTTGCAAATATTTTCTCCCATTCAGTAAATTGTCTTTCACTTTGTTGATGATCAAAGGTAAATATTTCTAAGGCAAACAAAAAGTCATCTTTCAAAATAATGCCTAAAAATACTTGCAGCTATGTATCTGTGATAATGCTTCCCTCGTGGCTCAGCTGGTAAAGAATCTGCCTGCAATGAGGGAGACCTGGGTTCAATCCCTGGTTTGGGAAGATCCCCTGGAGAAAGGAAAGGCTCCCATTCCAGTATTCTGGCCTGGAGAATTCCATGGCCTGTATAGTCCCTGAGGTCACAAAGAATAGGACACGAATGAGCAACTTTCACTTCACTTCATCTGTGATGATACATGTTAAATGTGGACCATCACCTGTCTTTGTAAATAAAGTTTTGTTGGAATTCTTGCATGTGCATTTACTTAGTTGTGTCTGACTCTTTTGCGACCCCATAGACTGTAGCCTGCCAGGTTCCTCTGTCCATGGGATTTCCCAGGCAAGAATACTAGAGTGGGTAGCCACTTTATTCTCCAGGGCATCTTCCCAACTCAGGGATTGAACCCTAATCTCCTGCATTTCCTCCATTGGCAGGCGGATTCTTGACCAGCTGGGAAGCCCTTCATCGGGAAGCAGCATCCTAATTTATTTATGTATTGTCATATTGTCATGGCTAACTTCACACTGTTGTGGCAGATTGAAACAGACACAATACAACTGCAAAGTTTATTAAATTTATTATTAAGTCCCTTACAGAAAAGGTATGGTAACCTCTGATATAGTTGATGTGATTATAATGATTTTTAATGCTTAGCATAGGTCAGGTACTGTGGTGCATCTCTTCATTTCATTTATGAGGTTTATCTCATTAAATTAACACAAGAAATTTATGCAGTTGACTTGGTTTTTATCTTCATTTTCACAGTTAAAGTTTAGAGAGGTTAAGTAATTAGACTGCTTAGAGATCAACCTCTCTTAAACATTTGCTTTGAGGCTGTCCTGCTGGGATGTTAGGTTAAAACCTTGTTTACTCCCTTCGTATTTCCATAACAATATGTGATTACTTATGAGGGCAATTATCACACAGTTGCTATTGTTGATTGTCTTGCCACCTGCCTACTAGACAGAACTGTGTCATGTTCATCTCAATCCCTGCATGTATCTCAGTGACTGCAACATTGTGAATATCCTCAGCACTTGTTAAAACAATGAGTGAATGCCCATATCTGCGTATGCTGGTGTATTAGTCCATTCAGGCTGCCATGACAAAGTATCATAGACTATGTGGCTTAAAATACAGAAATATATTTTCCCATATTTTGGGAAACTGGAAAGCCCAAGATCAAGGTTCTGATAGACTTTGTCCTCTGGTGAGGACCATATGCCTGGCTTGCAAACTGTTGCCTCTCACGGTGGAGCAAGAGCTCTAAGATCTCTTCCTTTTCTTACAAGGACACTAGTTCTACCAAATCCAGGCTCCACCTCAAGGTCTTATTTAATCTTAATCCTCACCTTAAGGGCACTATCTTCAATACAGAAACCAGGGGATTAAGGCTTCAACATATAACTTTTGGGAAACACAATTCAGTTTAGAGGAGATGGGAAGGCAGACATTTTTGGTTGGGGGCCTCAACTTTCATTTTCAGTCCTCTTCTTCCCCATTGTCTGAATCTTAAAATTGTTGGTTAAAATTAGGGGAGGCCATATGATTGAGGTCTGACAAAGAGTTGACATCTGTTAGTTAAGCTCATTTTCTTTTTTCCTCCTTTCTCCCTGAAACATAGAAAGATGATGGGAGAGCTGGAAGGGCCCTAGATCTTCCAAGGCATTGATGATCTGTAAATCTGCTTAGAACTGCCTATTTCTGGGCCTCTTAGTACACTATACAATACTTGCAGCCAGATGCAGGGCTCAGTGATTTAACCTGGCATAAGGGAAATGACTCCATCCTTGTTATTCAAAGTATCAGCACCCATTTTACCACAAACTAGCTCTACGATACCAAGTATCTCTGAGGAGATGACTGCTAAAGTTTACTCCAGCTCTAAAATTATGTGATTTGATGGTTCACACAGTGAATAAATGGCAATAAGCAGGACACTCTCTAATAATACTCTTAAAGGTTATTGGAAGAGTTTATCAAAGATTAATATTATTGTTGGTTTTTTAAAATATTTTTAACCTTGCTTACAAAATGCTGTTGACCTGTTACTTTCCCTGTGAGAATTATTTTAAATTTGTAATGATTTATTTTCTTAGAGTGAGAACTACAATTTGCTTGAACCAGTAAGAACTGACAAAAGATGTCACAATTTCCCTCCTGTCCTGCTGGTAGATGCTGCTGCTTTCTCATATGTGTCCCTGTGACTCCCATTGACCCTTAAATATACTGTTAAGCACATATTTTAAACATGACAAGATAATCAATAAACCTCATAAATATTGATGTCTTACAGAGGAAATGCATCTTCTCCTTGAGATCAGCCTATGGAGTGCAGCCCCCATCCAGTCATTCTTCATAAGTCCTATAGAAAGCCATTGTCACATTATTTTTGCTTTCTTACTATGTCATTACAGAGTGTGTCAAGGATGCCTGTCAGGCACTTGTACCAACAATGTTTTGAAGCCATGACATCATTTTGACATTAATTTCCATTTTTCCATTATTCCATAAGAAGCCCCTAACATCTCTTGTTTTATGGCAAGCTTTTTACTGTCTAAGAGCTCAGACATCAGCTGTGAATATTGCTTCCATGAAAAAAAAAAAATACAGGGAAAAAAAAAAAGACAGGTTGGTTGTTAATTGATGTGCTAAGGATTAGAGTAATCTTTGTATATCCTGGTAACATGATATAGAGTGATTGGACTGATCCCCCCCCCTCTTAAGTTTCTGCCTAATGACACCCCCATCTTTCAATTCCTTAATAGCCACTAGCCTTATGGAAGGAAATCCTTGGCCTCACCAAGTACTTTCATTTTAGGAATAACTCCAGCGTGAGTGAGATAAAACAGTGGGAGCCGGTGATTTTTCAGAGTACTTTACACTGTCGACCACGCCATCCAAGTCTGTCCCACTTACAGTAAGTGGTTTCACTAAAATCCTTCAGTTTATTGATGCTTTCTTCATCCTTCATTGCATGTTTGCATCTGGCTTTGTTGGGATGAACTGTGTGTAATATAAAGTGCTCTATATCCTGCAGGAAACCAGGTCTTATTCAGGGGAGAGTGTGTGCACTTGGAGACTGGAAATGCGACAGCTCTGTCCTAGTCCTGCAGGAAGCATTTCCTTAACTAAATGGACTCTCCGTGCCCAGATAGGTGACAAAATGTACAGTCCATAGTTTGAAAACAAAAAAGTACAAACATTTAGTAGAAAAGTAAAGATACATTCTTATCCTAACTGCTGTCTTATTTCATAGGAAATGAGTGGATTAATCATTTGAGTCTGAGGAATTTTAGTTGAGTTACAGCATTTAAAATTTTTGTGATAAAATTAAGAAATTCAGGCTTTGGTAATGGTTAAGCCTAGCATGGTGGCAAAGCTTATAGGCTCTAGGGCTTAATTCTCTATGTTCAAAAACTGGTCCTGTCACCTGAATATTGGATTAAAGTAGAATCTTGCCTAATAAAGCTGTTAGAGGAACTTCTCTGGTGGTCCACTAGTTAAGACTATGCCTTTTGAATGCAGGAGGCATGGAATCAAATCCTGTTTGGGGAGCAAAGATCCTGCATGCTGCACAGTCAAAAAAAAAAACAAACAAAAACAAAATGGGATTTTAGGGAGATAAGAATCAATATACATACATGCATTAATAATACCTAGCACAATAACTGTTTATTCAATAAACATTAGCTAAAATTAGTTACGGTCATTACTTTTCAGCATCCTTTACGAGCATTGTTTGTTAGGAATTAAAGCACTACAGAGCAACATCTGGTCGAACCTTCTTCCTAGAGACTTCTAGGAAGATAGATTTGTGAGGTGTCCACCTGGTGCAGCTGGACTTCAGTCCAGAGTTCCCTTTCTGGAAGGTTCCCAGTTAGAGCAGGCTAAGAGGGATATTCTCTCAGTAGAGTTGGAGGACAGAGGGGAAGCAGCAGACACTTTTCAAATTATACATGCAGTTATTCGATTATACACTAAACACTAACCTATGAGCTGCTATGAAGGAATTTTGTAGATGAAATCAAAAGCCCCTGATCAACTGACCTTAAATTAAATATAAGTGGGCCTGACAACTTAATAATTTCTTCACTTTCACCTTCTCTTATTACAGTTTTTGACCCAATCTTTCATAGTCTGTTTCCCAATTTTTATTATCCCGCATTTATCCCATCTCTCATGGCTTCCTCAACACTGGACCACAGTGTTCAAAGAAAGCAAGGTCCTTTGAAAGAGGGCTTAGATTTTTCATAAGTCCAGACTTCTGCTCATGCTCATGGGACTTTATCCTGTTGGTAATCTTCCTTTCTTGGCTGCCCATCCATGAGATCCAAGCTTCATCTTGTGGAGTTCTAACCTCCTCACAATCTGACTTTCTTGACTGCCTGCCCTACAAATAACAGGCCTGCTTAGCTAGGCTCCACATTTTTGTAAGACTATTTCATATAGTATTGGGTTGACCAAAGATTTGTTCAGATCTGTAAAATGTTAACAGAAAAACCTGAGCAAATTTTTGCCCAATCCAATAAATCTATCTATCTCTCTATCTCTCTACTTCTATCTAATCTATTTCTTACTAGCTTTGGGTCTCTGGGTGACCCTTAACTGATAGACATAGACTTTATCAAAGTAGAATTTTGGCCAAGAATACTACAAATTTGAACTCACCTAAAAGTTCAAAGCTAGTCTTTGAGATACCTGAAATAATTAACCATGTAGATAACAATTATAAAATCCTATTAAATTAACTGTGTGAAAGAGAGATAATTCAGTTGCCACATTAGATGTGACTTAAAATACACTGATATCAATGATCAATTATTTAAACACTGGGAACTGGTAGTGAGACAGCATGGAGATAGAATAAATATAGGAAAACAAAAATTAGAAGACAAATTGCCAAACATGTCAAAAATTATGAGAATGGAGCAGAATAGAGAGATGGTCAGATTTCTAGAAGACTCAAGTTTGGGTGGAAAAGATTGTAAAGCAAAAGCAAAGAAAGCAAAAAGGAAAAAAATATGGTGTCAGTTTTTCTTAAGTATAACTATTTTTAGGTGGAGGAAAAATGACCAGAGTTATAATACGGAAAACCCTAGTGAGGTAATGAGTTCATACTATACAGTATGTCCATCCATGTTAAAAGTTGAATGAAAGAAACAATTAACATGCATCCAGACAGGTGTCTTTTTACTGCTCTCTACAATCCCTCTCTCTCTCATTTTTAATTCAGTCGGATACTATCAGAATATAAATTAAATTACTCCCTGGAAACAAGTTGAGCACTTTGGAAGTTGAATGAACTCTCTCAATAGAGGTTAATATAATTTATCATTTTTACAGACTTAGTTTTATCCCTATGACCTTAGACACAAAAAGAACTTTAAAGTAAATATATATGTGTAACTTTCTCTTTCTGGATATTTTGTGTGAAATATACTTGACAGATTTTTTAAGAGGAAGGGAAAATGATGCAATCTTTAAGTACAAGCTAGTCAAGCTAAAAAGAGAAAAAAATACTGAAAGTCACTCAGTCGTGTCCAACCCTTTGGGACCCCGTGGACCATCCATCGAATTGTCCAGGCCAGAATACAGGAGTGGATAGCCTTTACCTTCTCCAGGGAAACTTCCCAACCCAGGGATCAAACCCAGGTCTCCTGCATTGTGGGCGGATTCTTTACCAGCTGAGCCACAAGAAAAGCCCAAGAATACTGGAGCGGGTAGCCTATCCCTTCTCCAGCAGATCTTCCCAACCCAGGAAAAGCAAGTATATTACTGAACATACAGGAAAAGAAAGAAGAAAGGAAGAAACGTTTGATGGAAAATACAAGGTTGATGTGCTTTGGAAAATGATGAGGACAATAGTCTGATTAAACAGAGATAAAGGGTTAAATAGGGCTTCCTAGTGGCTCAGATGATAGAGAATCTGCCTGGAATGTGAGAGACCTGGCCTCAATCCCTGGATCGGAAGATCCTCTGGAGAAGGGAATGGCAACCCACTCCAGTATTCTTGCCTGGAGAGTTTCATGGACAGAGGAACCTCACAGGCCACAGTCCTGGGTCACAGTCAGACATGACTGAACGACTAACACTTTCACATTCAAATGGCTAAATAACTGTATCTTTTTACTATAATTCCTTTTTAAAAGACATTATAATATTAAGAAAGTTTGGAAAAAACAATTCTCTATCAGTCCAGGATACAATTCTATTATTACTTCCTTGCTTCCATGATGCTGAATTTTCAGACAGTATTATTTAAAATTGGAGGCAAAGCAAGAAAATAATATACTTTCATTCATTTTGTATTATTTGGTAATTCGAAAGAAGAACCTCCTCTTGCCTTAACCCTGCAACTCTGGCTGGCTGCAACCTGGTTTTCATGAAGGCATTTGGCCCCAAGACTATGAGAATACCATGTGGACAATTTACTATCAAAGGATAGTTATCCATAATTGCCAGTCATTAGGGCAACTTTCTTAACATCAAAGCATATATTTGTGCTTTATGTACCAAAGCAAAGACAACTTGAACTCTTTCACTGGTGCAAGTTTATACTCTGGTATGTGTGAGTTTTCCTTAAATTGACTTTTTATCTTTTAAGGGAAGTAATACTTTTGTATTAAAATACAATGGAATGCAGCATGATGGGTTAGACAGAACAATGGAGGGTTGAGAGTCCTGAGTTCATTTTTAGTGTGATGAAATTTATTCTTGCTCTTTAAAGTGATACACAGGGAAATCGTCTATGGAAATCGTCCTCAGTCACCCAGTGGTGTCCGACTCTGCAACCTCATGGACTCTAGCTCACCACGCTCCTCTGTCCAGGGGATTCTCCAGGCAAGAGTACTGGAGGGGGTTGTCAGTTCCTCCTCCAGGGAATCTTCCTGACCCAGGGATCAAACCCAGTTCTCCCACACGGCTGGCAGATTCTTTACCAACTGAGCCACTGGGAAGCCCATAGCAGAATCATTAGACATTACCAAAACCTTAAAAACAATCTTGATCACTCTGTTCCCTGGTCAGTCAACAAATTGAATATATAGACTGTGGCTCATCCTGTATTAGGATTAGTGTAGGGGATACAAAATATTAATTTCATCAATAACTAGCCTTTGAATACTGTTTGATAATTTTTAAAAAGACTTTGGCATTCATTGTCTAATTTAATCTCAACAGGTAAAGAAGCAGAACCATGTGGGGCCTTCCTGAGGGCAAATTGCACCTCCCCCACAGAAGAAAATCTACAGGCTGATCAGGCACCCCCACAACCCTTTCCTTATCTTGCCTTTAAAAATTCTTTTTCTGAAAGCCATCAGGGAGTTTAGGTCTTTTAAGCATAATCTGCCCATGCTTGCTTGATCCCATGTTGAGCGCCTTGCAGTTATACTACTTTTCTACACTGCAGCCCAGTGTCAGAGGATTGGTTTTACTGTGTATGAGTGAAAGGATCCAAGTTTGGTTTGGTAACAAACATACTATAGAAACTATATGAACTCTATATACTTAAGCTTCAAGACTTTGATGAAAGGTTAAAAGATGTACAGTAAATAAATAAAGCTTCTACTGTGACTTAGGTGGTGACAGTGGTAAAGAACCCACCTGCCAGTATAGGAGATGTAAGAAACAGGTTTGATTTCTGGGTCAGGAAGATCTCCTGGAGGAGGGCATGGTAACCCACTCCAATATTCTTGCCTGGTGAATCCCATTGACAGAGGAGCCTGGCAGGTTAGAGTACACAGGGTCACAGAGAGTCGGACACAACTAAAGTGACTTAGCATGCACAAGCAACAAATATAACAATACTTTAGTAGGTAAATAGAGCAAACTGGATGAAGGGGTTATTATAAACCTGTATTATTATAGTGACTTTTCACATCATGTAACCTGTTCATACTCTCTTTGCAACAATTTTTTGAACTGACTTGTGAAAATGTTTTCATTTTGTAGATGTTTTGATGAAAATAACTATTACCCAAGGTTCAAAATGATTTTTGGTTGTCTCCTAAAAATTCAAGTTTGCCTTCAAAAGATGCACATTAGGCTTTTAATAAATACTATGATATTTAAGGGACTTTCCAGGTGGCACTCATGGTAAAGAACCCACCTGCCAATGCAGGAGACACAGGGTCAATCCCTGATCCAGGAAGGTCCCACAAGTCAAAGAGCAACTAAGCCCTTGCACCACAACTATTGAGCCTGCGTTCCAAAGCCTGGGAATCACTACTGAGCATACGTGTGCAACTACTGAAGCCTGTGTGTCCTAAAGCCTGTACTCTGCCACAAGAGAAGCCACCACAGTGAGAAGACCATGCACCACAGCTAGAGGATAGCCCCCACTCTCCACAAGTGATTAAAAGCCCACACAGCAACGAAGACCCAGCACAGTGAAAACTAAATCAATAAATGAAATTATTAAAAAAATCTAATTTTAAGAAATGTATATACTTACACACATATATATGCATAAGTAAGTAAGTGAAGTCGTTCAGTCGTGTCCAACTCTTTGCAACCCCGTGGACTGTAGCCTACCAGGCTTCTCCATCCATGGGATTCTCCAGGCAAGAATACTGGAGTGGGTTACCATTTCCTTCTCCAGGGGATCTTCCTGACCCAGGGATCGAACCTGGGTCTCCCTCCTTGGAGGCAGATGCTTTAACCTATGCATATACAATCATTGGGGAAAAATTACTTTCCATTTAGATATGTAAGTCCTCTAATATGTGACACAAAAATTCACACCCTAAAGCATTTCTGTGCTTCAAACTTAAACTAATGTAAAATAAACAGCTAATCCAAAAAAAAAAGACAGGTTAACAAAGGAAGATGCTCTCAAAGTAGGAGAGACTGGATGATTATTTTTAACTGGAAAAATATCTGATTTGGCTGATGGGAAGTATAGCAGAAGAGATTGTTTTGGATAGAGGAGAAGGTATGCAGCTCCTTGAATGAATTGTCTATTTCTATTGTGTCTATTTCTATTTTCTATTTCTTTCCATCCAAAAGCACCATCTCCTAGGACTGACCCATAATGTTCTGATGAGACTCAGTTTCCTCAGAATCAGTTCCCCCAAAGAGAACTCAAGAAAATGGGACTGAGTTAGTAGATCAGAAACAGAGTGACAGAGATGGAGGTCACAAACAGATAGGAGGATCTGGGTGTCACTCTACAGATTGGCTACCAGGAAGATCAAACTGTGACACATCTCTCACAAGTAAAAAGAACAGTATTATGGCAATCATTCTATGTAGTGACTTTACTACTGATGCTGCCTTAATTGTGTACACATATTTTTGCCTTTTTTTTAGCTATTCAAAAATAATTCAACACTGTATATCTTTACTGTACACTGTGAATTTACCACAGGAAAAAGATAAATCTAAAATCAATTATACATTAACTGATTTCACTGGATGGATAGGGGGAAGTCGTAGCATCAATGTGAAATATATGGAAAAGGGGAAACACTACATTTAAGTTACTTTGGCTGAAAAATGATGCCAGTTTTGAAGATGGCATGCATTTGACTGCACCTGTTTGGATCTCTTCCTTCCTCTGTCTTCAAGACCAGGTTAATTTCTGCTTTTGTGTTCATAAGAACTTGACACTAACTGATGAAACTGAGTGACAATTAATTCCATAGTAGATGGAATTCATTCCATGTTTGTGGAGGGTGGCAGGTAGATAGTCTAAAAGGAGAATCTTAAAGGTGATAGCAAGAATTTATTGAGCTTCTAGTACATACTAGACATTGTCTTTTAAAAGAAAAGATCTTTTATTAGTTTGGCTGTGCTGGGTCCTCATTTGGCATCTGGACTTCTCTGGTTGCAGAGTATTGGCTCTAGAGCTTGCAGGCTCAGTAGTTGAGGCACTCAGGCTCTGTAGTTGAAGCATGCTGATTTACTTGCCACATGGCATGTGGGATTTTAATTCCCTGACCATGGATCAAACCAGCATCCCTTCATAGGAAGGCGATTATTAACCCTTAGACCACGAGAGAAGTCCCTAGGCACTTTCCTGAAGAGTGGAGACAGAGGTGAGGGAGAAAATCAGGGGCTCTGTCATCCTAAGGTCATCATCTGGGGATAGCACAAGTGCTTCACAAGTGTTAGAAGACAATCATTTTCAAGGAAAATGTTTATAAAATCAAAATATGGAGTAGATTAGAGCAGGTAGGTTTGGAATAAGGTTATGAAAAAGAAAGCAAGTAGAATAGACATTAGAATTTTCTGGTGTTAATTTCCAATATTCATTCAATACTTAGCCTGAAGACTTAGAAGTAATTAGTAAGCTAGAAATGGAGAATATGATGGATGTTAACTAGACTTATTACAGTGATCATTTCATAATATATACAAACATCAAATCATTATGCATACCTGAAACTAATATAACGTTGTATGTCCATTATATTCTCAAATTAAACACATATTTTAACAATGAAAAAAAGTGAAGGGAATTGGGAGAATTATTTGTGGGAAGAAAGGGGGTGGATGAAATAGGAAAGCCTTTCCACACAACAGGTTTCTGTGCAGTAAGCAAATTGAGATGTGGGTGGAGGAAATTGTAGAGAAGAAGTCTATAGAACAATATTAAATATAATTATCAGACAGAAGAAAATCCCCTTGGATCGTCAAGAAAATCATCAAGTGAAGCAAGAAGAAAACACTTTTCACTCAAATATGTACTTATCCAGAAAAGCTAATTTCACCACTTGAGTATAAAGCATTCACCCTGTAAATACACATACTTGATTTCTTTTACAAATAGTAAATAGCAAAAGGCACGAAGGCCAAATACAGATTTCTTCAATATATTCTTTGACTTTGTTAATTAAGAAGACAGATAATGAACCTCAATTTTCTGTATCCCTATGCAAGTTAACTGTGAAAACATTTGGGCCACTGGAAGTATTGAACGGGATCTGTTGCTTATTATACGCAAAGGGGAAATTCCATTTTAAATATTGATTTATGCAGCCTAGTTCTGATTGCTGCCTCTGAATTATCACTGCTTCCCTAGTCAGGAAACTGAGTTATGTGAATCAGAACTCTGCAAAGAAGCAAAATCTCCACTTGCAAGGACGTAAGGAAAGTGACTGCCGATGCAGGTCAATCAAGTTATAATGGGCTCTAATTAGCACTCCACGAGCTGTTAAATTCTTTACCTGCAGCTGAACGGCTGTTTAAAAGGTGTGATATTTTTTCTTTCCTTTGAAAACATCACAGAGCCTGAAAAATTTTTCCCGTTCACTTTTCTTATGCCTTCATGTCCATAGAAAGAACAGAAAGAGAAAGAGAAAAGGTGGTTAATATTCAAAAGGTTGTTATTTTGTAATCTGTTGGTATCATCAAATACCTACATGGCTACTGCCCCTCAGTATTCAGGTCTGTAAAATGGGATGGGAACAAAAATACTTATCTTGCCAAAGCATTGTGAGGAATAATTATGAATGCTTATCATGCTCTTTGAAGATAAAGAATAGGATTCATGTGTTAAATTCTTGTAATCACAAACCCAAACCTAGGCAGAACTATCAGAAAAATTAAAGCTACCTTTGAACAAAGAGAAAATTTATTCTTGACGCATGTAGTTTTATATTTCTGACACTAACATAAATTCAGCAAAATTAGAGATTTAAGACAAAATTATAAAGAGGAAACGTCTCATGCTGCTCCATCTCACGTGCCTTCTGATCTTGAATTAGACAGCATAAAGCAATCTGCACTTGAAATGGAAGAGTATTTCTCAGATGGTTTTCATCATCCTTTATTCATCCACATGGAAAAATTAATTTAGCACATGCAGGTGTAAGTGTAATTGTGCATGAAAAATTATTTACAAAAGAAAGCAAAATGATCCACTGATCATATTTGTGTTGGTGTCTCTTTTCACTTCCTTTTGGTGTTATATAATTATAACTACAGTCTTAGAAAATTTAAGTTATATTGTGCTTCTTCTGGTTTCTATTTCAACTTAGAAACACCTCCATATTAAAATTGTCATCAGTGAACATGTGAAAGCCCATTGGATGATTTCCACTTTGATAGATCCTGTTTGGAACTAAATAAGAAAACAAAAACAGTCTCAACCAAATACTGAAAACAATAGACATATTTTCAGAGACAAATGATATTGGCCAGCAGAGAGGGGAAGAAAATGAATTTTTCAAATCTGTGTTTATATTATCTATCCCATGGACTTTTTTTTTTTTTTCCTGTAGGTGTTGAGAGACTTAAATACCTGTGGCAGATACATGTTGATATATGGCAAAACCAATACAATATTGTAAAGTAATTAACCTCCAATTAAAATAAATAAATTTATATTTAAAAAAAATACTCATGAAAAAGAAAACTACAGAAGAAAAATAGGTGGTTGAAAACTCAGTAGTTGAAAAGAGAAAAGTTAAGGACCTGAGGTGTCAGATCATTGAATGGAGTTTGTCTGTTGAACTTGGTGATACAAGCTGCTAAGTATTAAGGTATCAGCTCCTATGGATTAACAACTACCACATGTATATTCTCCCACTCAGGATCTGGTCCCAAATTTCAGACCTATATTCAAAGGTTTACAGGTTACCTGCAATTTCATGACAGACAGGCAGGTCAAAATCTTTTGTTTGAAACTGAATGCATTAAATTCCCTGTCTCCCGTTGCATCTTATATCAGTTAGTAGCTTTGTATTCACCTAGAATGCTGGGTTAGAAAGCTAACTACCCACACCTACTCCAACAGCAGGTCATAACAGTATTAACTCCTAAGTGTTGTTCAAATTTGTCCCCTATCCTAGTTTATATCTCTGTCATTCTTTGGCTAAAGAGAGCATTTCACTTGGATATCTTTATTTCAAACAAGAGAAATGACTTCAACTTCCTGAAGCACAGACCAAGAGTTTATGAATAAGGTTGAAGGTAGCTCTCAGTATAACAAGGCAGGCTGAAAAAAATTGGCTTGAGAAAGAAGAAGAGGAATTGAGGCTGGAGGAGTGAATGGTGCCTCTGTTGATTTGAGTGAACACCAAAAATTGTTGGAATTTTTTTGGTCATTTATCTCAAGGGTAAAATTCCATGAATTGAAGATGGTTTTCCTAATAAGCCTGGTGCCCAGTACTAAGCAAGTCTGGGTGCCACAGTTTGAAGGGGCTTTAGATGCCAAGCAGGAAGTCACTGTAAGATGTGATATCCTCCTTCCCAAGTGTCCTCGTTTCCAATCTGAACTTCTACCCTCCCTTCTTCCTGCTCTGCACACAGTGACATTCCTGAAACATATGTGTAAAGAGAGCAGTGCTATTCCACTTAAAATGCTGCAGTGGCTGCCTATTTATCTCAGGACAAAGTCTTCATAGCTTCATGAACTGGAGGCACTCCTTACACAGACATCTTCACTTTTTACTAATTAATCCCCCTCTCTCCCTATGAAACCACATAACTTGTCTCAGGCTTAGTGACACTCAAATTCTTTATGTCTCAGTGCAGAAAGAATTCAGTGAGGGACAAACTTGTAGATAAGAAATGGATTCAGTAGTACAGGACACTTATAAAGGATAAAGGGCAGAGGGTGAGATGGTTAGATAGCATCACTGACTCAATAGACATGAGTTTGAGCAAACTCTAGGAGATAGTGAAGGACAGGGAAGCCTGGGGTGCTGCGGTCCATGGGGTCACAGAGTTGGATATGACAGTGACTGGACGACAAATGAAGGATAAAAGCAGGCAGACAAAAGGGCTCTGCCCCAAGAACTAAGTGGGCTACATTTTTATAATCAAAGGAAAAGTGGGGAGGGGGAGAAAACCAACTTCTTCCCTTCTTTTGTAAAGATGTTCAGGAAAAGGGGGTGTGAGAGGATGGTCATGTCCTAGATCTCAGGTGAGTCCCTAGGATGGGTCAGGTGAGGGTCAAATGAGGATCCTTGGCTTCATACCGGAAAGAATTCAAGCATGGGCCATAGTAAATGAAAGTAGGTATGGATATGAGAGTTGGACCATATGAGAATTGGACACATTTCATAGGCAGAATGCTGTGCATCTCAGATGCCAATATTATCCCTGAAATATGGGATGGCTAGTTTTTACAGGCTGGCTAATTTCACAGGCTAATGAGTGGGAGGATCATTCCAACTATTCTAGAGGAGGCAGAGCTTTCCAGGGACTGGGCCAGTGCCCACCTTTTGGTCTTTTATGGTCACCCTCGGGACTGGCATGCTGCCAGTCATGGTGCTGGTAGGTGGCTCATTTAGATGTTAAGTTCAGTTCAGTTCAGTCGCTCAGTCATGTCCGACTCTTTGTGACCCCATTGACTGCAGCACACGAGGCTTCCCTGTCCATCACTAACTCCCGGAGCTTGCTCAGACTCATGTCTATTGAGTTGGTGATGTCATCCAGCCATCTCATCCTCTGTTGTCCCCTTCTCCTCCTGCCTTCAATCTTTTCCAGTATCAGGGTCTGTTCCAATGGGTTAGTTCTCCATATCAGGTGGCCAAAGTATTGGAGCTTCAGTTTAAGCACCAGTCCTTCCAAGGAATAGTCAGGACTGATTTCCTTTAGGATGGACTGGTTGGATCTCCTTACTGTCCAGGGGATTCTAAAGAGTCTTCTCCAATACCACAGTTAAAAAGCATCAATTCTTTGGTGCTCAGCTTTCTTTATGGTCCTACTCTCATATCCTTACATGACTACTAGAAAAACCATAGCTTTGTCTAGACAGACCTTTCTTGGCAAAGTAATGTCTCTGCTTTTTAATGACCAACTCTGTCTAAGTTGGTCATAACTTTTCTTACAAGGTTCAAGTGTCTTTTATTATGCTTTACAATGGGCATATGATGAAGCTCAAGGTCTACTGGAAATTGAATCTTCTGCCATCTTGAGCCTAGTAGGTTCTAGCCAGTTTTTGTCATATCCCCTATGGTTATCCTGCCCCCTTCTCTCCTGTCTCACCTATACTCTCACGGTTTCCCACCACACTGAATTTCCTTTGAACCATTCCACATCTTTTCTTTAGGATCTTTAACAATATTCTCTGCCTAAAACTCTTCACTCTCCTCTTTGCCTCCCTTCTGTGTCCCCATGTCACTTTTCCCAGAACCATCCTGTATTAAAACTGAGGGTATATGTGTTTGGTTTCCTTCCTTGACATACAGGATTGAATAATATCCTCCAAAAATTCAGATCCACTCAGGACCTCTGAATGTGATCGTATTCGGAAAAAAAGGGTTTTTATAGATGTAATTATCTCAGGTTCTGGAGAGGAGCTTATCCTGGATTTAGGGTGAGACTTACACCCAATGACTGGTGTCCTTATAAGAAGGAGAGGAGCACAGAGGCAAGAAGAAAGATGGAGACAAATGGAACAACCAAGGTCATGCGCCCATAGAGGCAGATATTGGATTGATCTCCAAGGATTGCCTGAGGCTCTGAGACCCCAGAAGAGGCAAGGAAGAATCCTTCCCTAGAGATGTCAGCTGAAGCATGGTCCTGCTGACACCCTAATTTCAGATTTCTGGCCTCCAGAACTTAGAGAGAATATATAGTTATTGCTTTAAGTCACCACGGCTGGGGGTAATTTGTTAAATAAGCCTCAGGAAGCTAACCTACTTGACAATATGCTCTGTAAGGAAAGGAAAAGAATTTGTCTAATCTTGTATCTTAAGATCTTAGCATGACTATCATATAATAGACTTTCAATTAATATTTGTAGAATGAGTAAATAAAGGCAAGTTCATGCATCTTCCTCCCCATCTCTAGTACACTAAGTCTTGGCTCTGTCCTAACCCATCCCCACCCCTATTCTGGGTGTTTTCATCTTTCTGTCTTAGTAATCCATAGACTTGGTAGATGAAAATCTATTAATACCTATTAATAAACAGCACCTTGGGAATATTAAGCTAAAGTTCATGCAGGAAAATATACCTCCTGAAGAAGATTTGCATTTTATCTGAAAAAAAAAAAAACTAGAGAATAAATTTCTTGTTATAGAATTTCACATCTAAGTAAAAAAATACAAAAGATGTTATCTTAGGCAAGGGAAATAACCTTGCCTTTCTGAAACTCACATTTTCAGATTCTCTAGACTATATGACCTTGTCTGACCCCAATCATTTGCACATAGATCTTTTAGTTAATAATTTTAAGATTTTTACCAAGCAGACACAGATATCTCAAATTCCAGAACATCATCTTCTAGGTAAAAGATTAGTCATTTGATTAAATAAAAACTTGAAACAGGAAACAGTGTCAATCCAGTTTCCTGCACAAAGGTAAATAACTGATGATAAAGTCAGCCCTGGAACCAAGGAGAGCCTCTATTTTGAATGCCTGTCTGCAAGACATTGGCAATATTGATTGAATCAACCTGCTTTCAGTACTCATATACTAAATGGATATCAGTCCACTCGGAAGCCACGATGACATAAGCAAGTCAAAATAAAAAAGACCTGTCTGTAGATTCAGATTTCCTCGTCTTTTGTGGGGCACATGTGCACATACACATACAGACACCCACTGAATATTACATAAGGTGTTTCACTCTATACATATCAATTAAAATTTAGAAGGGAGCTGAACTTGCAGGGTTATTAAGAGCTCTTTACTCACCAGCTCCATCAGTCATTGTCCAATCTCAGAAATGGAATCACAAAACCTCGAGAAGGCACAACCACTCACCCTAAAGATCTATATACTCTCTTAATATTCCAATTTGTGAAGATTTCTTAGATGACACATTTTAAGATTGCCTTGCAGGTAGAGTTTATGTTGAAGTCCTTTTCATCTCCTAACAAAAATTATATCACTTATCACTTACTACTGTACCTAGGAAAAGGCTGAAGATTGTAGGAGTAGGCACGTAAAAATATAGTTTGTAAAATCCAGACAATAAACTCTAACTGAGTAAAAAGGTTCTAAAAATTCTATAAATAAATGATACACTTGAGTATAAAAGTGTAGATTCTAATTGTGCAATGCCAAAAACAAGTTTTCTGAAATTTAAAATTTATGGAATGACTTAAAAAATAAAACTTTTGCTAGAAAGTAAATAAAAATTTTTATCATCTTAGAAAAAAAGTATCACTTATTCAACTGCTTTTCAAGAGATGCTTCACTGAAGAAATTTAAAATGTATTGCTGATGACTGATAGACTGACCTAGAAAGTTGATTGAGTGCTTGAGCATATTACAGAGGAATAATATTACATATGTACCCAGCTAATGGAATGAACAAGTTTTAATGCACTGGGCTCCAATATTCTGTATTTGTCCAAGGAAAATGTAGACCCAGACTGCCTGAGGGAATATTAAGATTTGGAGGAGGAATCAGGAATGTGAGACTTCTACTAGCAGAAATGGGAGAAGTTAGGCTCTCTGTCCTCTGGGTCTCCTCTCTATTAGGTTTTATTTTGCACAAAAATTCACTTTTTCATTGCTTACTTTGGCCCCTATTGTTGTTTACTATACTGTCTGCTATCCTATGTGGACATATACTTAATTAGCTTACCAAAGGGAAATTTCTGATAATTCAGATAACTTTCTATTATTTAGCACTCAACAATCCACACTTGTAAACAATATTTTCACAGCAATTCTTACTTGGAGTCATTATAAAGTGGCTTGCTTATAAAAGAAGGGGATAGGAAAAATTGACAGTTGAGAAACAGTGTTCCAGTCACTTGATTCAAATGCCTTAGAGAAATTTTGATTAACTCAGCTTAGCCTTTACACTGAGTTCTTGAGCTAGATTTTTATCTCTGGTCCAGTAAATTCTGGTAGGGGAATGAATAGGGTGGGACATTGGTTACAGCTAGATAATAGCAGCTGATTTTGAAAAAGAATTTTTCAAACCTATTAGGTTAGTTGGACAGAGAAACAAAGAGTTTAGCTGAAATTCAACTTTCAACTGGCCCAAATTTCCGTGCTCCCTTCATTCCATTGTATGATGCTGTTGTCCTTGGCTGATAGTTTTCATGAGTTGACGTGAACATCCTGGTGATTACACTGGCTCTCATTGTTTTAATTCGGAGGAGCCTGGTGGGCTCAGTCCATGGGGTCGCCAAGAGTTGGATACAACTGAGCGACTTCACATTCACTTTTCACTTTCATGCACTGGAGAAGGAAATGGCAACCCACTCCAGTGTTCTTGCCTGGAGAATCCCAGGGACAGAGGAGCCTAGTGGGCTGCTGTCTATGGGGTCGCACAGAGTCAAACACGACTGAAGCGACTTAGCAGCAGCAGCAGCATACCCAGTTCTATGTCTCCAGTGATGACTTCTTCTGAATCTTAAACTTGAAACTAACTACCTGTTGTGTATTAAGTTTCCTCAGTCATGTCCAACCCTTTGCAACCCTATGGACTGTAGCCCACCAGGATCCTTTGTCTGTGGGGTTCCCCAGGCAAGAATACTGGAGTGGATTGCCATGCCCTCCCCCATGGGATCTTCCTGACCCAGGGATTGAACCTACATCTCTTATGTTTCCTGCACTGGCAAGTGGGTTCTTTACCACTAGTGCCACCTGGGAAGCCCTTAACTACCAGTTAGTTATAGTCACTGGAGCGTCCTAGAGATCACGACAACCTTCCAGTGCACTTAGAGGATTACTCTGAGAATGAGAACTAATCCTCTCAAAAGCATGCAGCATGTTGTCTGAAACAGAGTTCAATAAAACAGAGTGTTTATGTTTAGTCTTCATCACCCATCCCTACCAAATCTGTCCTTCCTTCCTACCCTCCCAGCTCAGGTAACTCACTGCCACTCACCCAGCTGGCCCACTCCAGAGTCCTGGGTGTCATACCGAATCCTCTCTATATCCTACCAAATGTATCTACCAAATGTTTTTTCCATGTTTATGCTCCTAGGCATTACCATCAATGCTGTTCTAAACACCCAAAGGGAAAATGAACATTTCTGAGAAGAAAACAGTAGCTGTGACAAGGGTGCTGGTAGCAGAGTCATGCCCTTGACAGCAGAGACACGGAATGCTGAGATAACAAAGAAAGTGGGAGAGAATCTGGCAGAACAAGGAAGGTGCTGATTCAGCTCAATGACTGAGACCGGGGATCTGCAAGTGCAGCTAGCCTAGCACAACCTGATCAAGCCTTGGATGACTGTAAGGATCCTCACACAAGAGCAGCACTGCACGTGCTCATGAAGGGAGGGAGATGGGAATGTTGACCAAAAATACGGTGACTTTAAAAGAAGGTCCTAAATTTCATTTTTTCATTATAATTTTCATTTTAGTATTATAAACACCATCATACCTCATCCTTAGAATGAATTGCTTGACCTAGTGTGGCAAAAGAAAACAAATGAAATCTCCCTCGGTTCTCTTTCTCACTGCTGAAACACTGTAATTTCTTAAGGAACTTACCACATGCTAAATAGAAAACAAAAAGAAAAAAGAAAAAATGATCACAGAAATGTGAACATCTTCATCACAATTACTTTTCCAAATTATAGGGTTTTGATGCCACGATTATAAATTTAGGACTCAAAATACCGGTATAGCTTGCCTTCTCTTGCAACCACAGCCTGCCTCCTCTTGTAAGATGAAATCTTATCTTTCACCTGTCTAGGATCAGTCTCCCAGACAAAGTGAACCTTTTTTTTTCCCTTGTATGTTTTGTTTGTTGGTTTGCTTTTTGCTTTAATGCAAAATTATAAATTCTAGGGAGACTCCTCCGGGCCTCTCCATTCCTTTCTAGTTCCTGATCCATGATACTGGAGCCTTCAGAGATAATAGCAGGAGGATTCCTATGACCAGTGCCACACTGCTGCTGCTCTTCCCAGGTCAGGAAGAATGCCAAGTCTCCTCTCTACTTGGGGCTTGAGGCTCTAGGGAGCCCCATCAGAGTTTCCTTATTTTGAAATCTGTGTCTATCACAGCCTTAATGTTGTAATGCTCATGGAAACTAATTACACCCCCAAATCACACTGATGCAGTATCCTCACAAATACCCACAGGACCTGCAGTTAGATTATTTCCATGAAATCACTCTGCAGCAAAGTATGCTTGTCCTATAAAAAGAATTCTCAAATCCAGAAAACTCAGCTAGTTCACCCATCCCAATATTTCCTACCCTTACTAACCTTAGTAACTTCTACCCTTACTAACTACATCTTCAGTGTCCCATAGAGAGAGCCATGAGCAGCCCAGATCTACTGATAGCTTATAGCCCAGGCTCTTTCAACTAACTTTTTTTCATTATTTCTATTTCTATAGCCCTATCTTTAAATACATGCTTACTTATAACTTTGTCTTTTATTTCTGGATGTTCATTTACACCTTGGACCCACTTCTATAACTTGACCTTTTTAATTTTATTTAGGTGAAGGTATTTTGTCCTGGTTCCTGGCCACTATCCCACTGTGCCCTGGTTGTTGACCCAATCCTTATGGCAACTTGCACTGCCGTACTAGTCAAGGGCATTGTGACACACTTTTTCATGTAATCTAGTAACTTCCAAATCTAAATTCGGACAGAGTCCTCTGAATTGATATATTTACTTGTGTACTTACTAAATATGAGGATGTGCCACATTAAGTTTTTAATTTCTGTTAACCTGGACTATGCTACTATCTTTACTTAAGAGTCAGTACTGCATAGCAATTAAGAACACAGCTTGGGACTTTCCAGGTGGTCCAGTATCTAAGACCCCATGTTCCCAAGGCAGGCAGAGCAGGTTCAATTCCTGGTGAGAGAACTAGATCCCACATGGTGCAACTAAAAATCCTACACACAGAAACAAAGATTCCATGTGTGACAACTAAGACTCACTGCAGCCAACCAAAGAATTAAAACATTAAAATAAAAAAAGAACACAGACTCCGTGTGGTACAATGGGAAATATATATTTGTTCTTTTTTTCCTGGTTCCTAGTACAAGCCTTCTAAAACATTTGTATGCTAATGAGATGACTGATAGCTGGGGGCCCCTAGAGAACTTGAAGATGGGGCCTGGTCAGTAGAAAGAGCAAGACATGATTAGAGAATTGAAACTTTCAAGCCAAGTTCCTACCTCCAGGAAGTGGAGCGGGCCTGGAGATTGACTTGATCTCCAGTAGCCTCGGCCTGCAACAGCTTGGAGTGAGTGGGGCTTGGGTTCCCACTCAGAGACTGAGCTGGGTCACCGTGGTGAAGGCACCAGATCTTAGTCACTAGACCAGTGGTGAATGACAAGGGCCATGGCCCTTTGGCTTTGCAGAAAAGAATTTCCACAAAGACAGAAAGTGCTGAAGCAAGTAAAGTATTGATTAAGAGGAAAAAGAGAACAGGAGGTGTGGATAGACACACAGGGAGACTCAGGGAGAGAGTCTCTGAGTTGCACCGTCGTGGAAGTTTGAATCACTTTTATGGGGCATTTCTTCTGGGTCTCCTTTGGCCACTCATTTTGATTTGTTCATCACAGTCCATATTTGGTGTATCTTGGGATCCTCCTACATGTGAGCAGGCATCTGTTAGCCAAGATGGTTTTTACTGAAAAGCTGTATGTGTAGAGAACATCCTTAGGCATCACACCCCTTTGACCTCTAAGGAGTCTTCCTGCACTTTTGTGGTCTGGGCAGAGAGCTCAGCCTCCTCCCTGAGTTCTTCTATTCCTGTCTTGGAATTTCAGTCCATAGGGAATGAATCTCCAATTGTTTTACGCTGGGAGGGGCGGGCAGGTGTGTGGAATGGCCCTCTGCCTCCTGTGTTAGTTGCTCAGTCATGTCCAACTCTTTGTGACCCCATTGACTGTAGCCCTGCAGGTTCCTCTGTCCATGCAATTCTCAAGGCAACAATACTGGAGTGGATTGCTATTTCCTTTTCCAGGGGACCTTCCTGACCCAGGCATGGAACAGGGCCTCCTGTATTGCAGGTGTATTCTTTACCATCTACCAGGGAGGCCCCCAGGGAAGTCTCTTGCCTCAAACTTAATCACCAATGGCCAATGATTTCATGTAGTGAATGAAGTCACTCAGTCCTGTCCAACTCTTTGCGACCCCATGGACTGTAGCCCACCAGGCTCCTTGGTCCATGGGATTTTCCAGGCATGAATACTGGAGTGGGTTGCCATTTCCTTCTTCAGGGGATCTTCCCAACCCAGGGATTGAACCCAGGTCTCCCGCGTTGTAGGCAGATGCTTTACCATCTGAGCTACCAGGGAAGCCCTTCATACCAAGGCTGAAAAGCAACTGAGACTTGGAGAGCTACTATATCAGTGAGTACCTTGAGGTGATGTGGGGGGCACACTGACTGGAAGAAGGCTTGGAAGCTCAATGCTCTTTCCCCCATTCCTAGCGCTATCCACTCTTCCATTTGGCGGCTCCTGGGTTGTATCCTTTATAATAAACTGGTAGTAATAAGTAAAACCAGTTTCCTGAGTTCTGTGAACTCTTCTAGCAAATTACTGAATGTAGGGGTGGGGTCATGGGAATCCCCAATTTGTGGCCAAGTCAGAAATGTGGGTAACCCAGAACTCTAATACTTAAGACTGGCATCTGCAGCGAGGGAAGTCTTTTGGGTCTGAGTCTTTAAACATGTGAAGTCAGATACTAATCTGCGTAGTGTCAAAATTGGATTAAACTGTAGGATACCCAGTTGGTGTACAGAGTTAGAGAATCCATTGGTATGAGGAAAAATCCCACACATCTGGTGTCAGAGTGTTGTGAGAGAAACCAGCTTATCCAGATTTCCAAGATTCAAATTCAGATTTCACTAGTTATCAGCTATGTGGTAACACCAGACCAAAGGAAGACATTCAGAGACCTAAACACTGAAAAAATTTAGATGTCCATTTCTAAGTGGGATTTCCAACAAAAGCAACTCTAAACCAAAAAAATAATCCTGAAGACCATTTCAATTCATTTAAGAAAGAAGAAAAAGATTCTTCTAATCATTTATCCTTGGACTTTTTTCTTGGATGGTACTACAAGGATGTGCTCATTTTTCTTCCTGGAACTGAGCCTTTTAAAATAAGTTCTACTACTAAAAAGTGAGCCTCCCTTGTAGCTCAGTCGGTAAAGAGTCTGTCTACAATACTGGAGACCCAGGTTCAACTCCCGTGTTGGGAAGATCTCCTGGAGAAGTAAATTGCAACCCACTCCAGTATTCTTGCTTGGAGAATCCCAAGGACAGAGGAGCTTGGCAGGCCACAGTCCACTGGATCCCAAGAGTTGGGCTTGACTTAATGACTAAACCACCACCACTAAAAACTAACTGCAACATATTTTTCCATATCCTACTCATTACTACCCCAGTATCCTCTTTATTTCTCACCAGCTTGGACCACCATTGTAGTCAGAGTCCGTCATGTATCCCACGTACATTGGATATTTGTAACTCTGCTTCCCCGTATTTTGATCTTGGCCATGCCCTGAATTTTCAAGAGCTAGGTTTTGCCACTCTCACTAACTGCCAAGCCATCCTTGATTTTGTGTTTTTGGCTTCCATTTTAGAACTAAGATCTTATAACAATATTATTTGGCTTATGTTTGACTAAATTTGGAAATCTGCAACAAATCAAAGTGATGTCTTTTTAAAGTTAATACAGTGTTACAGTCTACTGATTAAGACATTTTGTGGCATGGGCTTGCCAACATGAAGATGCTTCCCAGCCATTTAAGAAGTTATTGACTTATAAGCTTCTGTTACCACATTAAGATGAAAATTGAATTTGGCATCTGTTGCTCTTGCTTGCTCAGCTTTCTACAAATCCTTGTGGTAGCACTGGGACTGTCAAATCCAGTCTTGCCCAACCTCCCCTCCCAGCCTTAATTAAGCAATAAGCCAATCAAACTTCCCCAGGAATCTGAATTTCTAATGAAGCTACAAATGATGAAATGTATTCCTTTACCAGTTTGTAAAAGAAGCTATCCTTGAGCCCCTGACTGAGATCCTCAAAGCTGCATATAAGTCTTTTCAATACTCAGTTTGCTGTTAAGCCTTTCCTTTCAGCATATGAGTTGCCTAGTGTCCTTTCCATAAAGCCCTTTTAACTTTTCTTTCTGTTCCATACCACCAAAGAATTCTAACTGAAACAAAAAGTTTCTCATTAATTTTTACCATTGACATATCTCCTTCAAGTGTCAGAGCTTTGCTTAATCTCCAAATGCCAATGAGCATTGAGAATAGTGTCACATTCAGAACAGGTCGATATGTATATCGACAAAGGAGACTTTGTAGTTATCTCAGGAGTCAAGAAGTTTCAAGATCACTTCTATACTCTGTCTGTGTAATATATACATAAGATATGATCAGAAGTCTCTTTGAGGATCTTTTATAGATAACGTTGCATTCTTGATTATATAAGCATACATGCAATGATAGATTTATTAATACATGATACAGTGCAAGATTTGTTTCTATGCTTTTGAAGGTCTTTTGCTATCTGCTGTACTGTGCTAAGTTGGTTCAGTTGTGTCTGACTCTTTGCAACCCTATGAACTGTAGCCTGTCAGGCTCCTCTGTACCATCTACAATAAACCAAATTATATTGGTTTATTCTCCATAAGCATAGAAGGAAGAGAAATAAGCATCAGGAAAAAGATCAATAGATTTAATTACTTAAAATTGTTAAAATTCTGAATAGGAAAAAAAATATTCAAATCTTTTGATTTAGTCATTCAACACTTAGAAATCTAGTCTCCTGTCAGTTTCCCAATATTCTGTGTAGTTGCAAACAATAAATATGTAAACATAAGGAGGGTTGTGTTATTCAGTGGAATTTTCCACAGTCACTCAAAATGCTCATATTCTGTCACAGAAATTTGGAATTCAGCTGAAGTTTACATTCTAACTCCATCGCTTTCTTCAAAGACCTTGGGTAAATTACTTGACCAATTTGTGCCTTATTGCTTTCATCTGTAAAATGTAGGTAACAATAATGTTCAAATATTATGAGATTCAAATGTGATACTATATGAAAAATTATTAAAATAGTACCTGGTACAAGTATTAAGGGAAACACAAACTTATGTATATGCTGTATAGTTATAACTTTGTTTTAAAACAAAATAGAGTAAATTTAAAACTCTAGAGTGATTCCTCAAGGTTTAAAAATTATCTAATGGGATAATGGAACTCTGGCTGATTTTTTTTTCCACCAAGTTTCTTTAAAAAAAATTTATAATTTGTAATGAAAAAGTAGGATTTCTCTGAACCACTTCATATACTAATCAAAGTATTTGATTAACTGCAGAAAATTGCATATATGTTCATGTAGCATCATTGAAAGTTAAGAGGGTGTCATCAGAGAAATCTAGATTACAAGTCATTTCTAACATGTCAAAATGACTTTTCTGTCTAGAAAACAGCTCTTGTTATTATTCTCCACAATAATTATGTCCATTTGTCCACACTATACTCAGTCCATATTTCTCATGCATGCTTTGGTTAAAATCAGTGTTAATGACTATAAGTTAATTTCCATACAGAAAATATGCCAGGCTACTCAGCATAGCTTAAGGGAAGGTAACACTTCCTTGGGAAGACACCAAACATCCTTGGTCAAGATCTATGTTAATTTTCAGAGAAGCTTTTAAGAGAAAGATTTTCTGATTTGGAAAACACTTCAAAAGAACTTAAAGTGCTCTTGGGTCTGGTTGAAACCTCATTTGCAATGATCAGAGCTGTGTACCAGCTATACTATGATTTCTGATAATGGGTCTGCTTTAATTTCTGTTGTTTTAGGAACTTCTGTAGATAAAGCTCATCTAAGCTTGTCAGTCTTATCACTCTAAGGGTTAGAAGCAGACTAATTGGGATGGCTTAACAGGGGCTGTAGGAGAAGAAAATCATCCACAACTTACCCAGAAAAATAGCTTCCACTCACTGAGTGCCTGAAAGATGACTAATGTCTTATCTAATGTGATTGAAGTGAAAACTCCCAATGAAGTTTCACTAATTTTTTGTTTGTTTCAACCAGTTTTTTTCCCAGGACTTCTTAAGGAGCAAGAAGAAAGCCACAACCTTTTTTTAAAGGTAGTTTGCTCCCTACTATCTCTTTCCACACAGAAACATCAATAAAAAGACAGAGATCAGGGAGCAGGAGATCTTATATTGTGATCCTTGACTCAGAGGCATAGATTCTCATAGATTGAAGAGGCTACTGGAGAACTCCCCTGGAGGCAGGCTATGCTGATCACCAGCCAGCTGTGGTAGTCCTCTGCAGACAGGACAGGACAATACTCCATTCTGATGATGTGTGCTGAAATCCAGGATCAGGACCTCTTGTGGGACTTCTTTTCCTCTATGTACCTCCAAATTAATTACCTGAAACATTTTATTTTCTTTTTGTTATTCAAAAACCACTTTTGGGAACCTGTCTGATAGCCCAGTCTCTACTGGGGGTGAGAAATGGCAAAGAGAGCGAATGTTTATTCTTTTCCTAAGATTATGGTCTTTTCTTTCTGGCTATACCTGACTCCTATCCTACAAAGACTCCTTCCCCTCCCCAACAGAATCCCATTCTCATCCTGTTGATTGACATCCAAATATAGCCAAAAACCCCAAATATCAGCTGCTGTTCTAAAAGCTTATTAATACTGTTGGCATCACAGGTCATCATTTGAGTTGTTTGCATGAAAAATGCCTAGACAGTGTTATTCCCATTGAATAACTTGCTTTATATTAAATAGGACCTCATTTCTCAGCCCCTTAATTTAGGCCAGTATTTCTGTACTATCAAGCTGAGGGGTAGCATCCTAGCTCTTCTTCAGCAACTGGCAATCAGCTGAACTTCAAATCCTGAAGTTTGAATTTAATACAATGTCATATTTAACATGGCATTTTGCAATAAATTTAAGGAAATGGAATTTAATGTATCTTAATAGCTCCTCTTAAATCTATACCTTCAATTGTTAATAAGCCACATCACTGAGGAAATTATTTCCATGATTGATTATGTATCTTCTAACACAATTTTAATTTGTTAAAATCCATAAATAAGAATCTTTAAGAAAATATATGCATAAGAGCTTCTGAAGTAGTAATGTATTTCTTTTAAATCAGAAGAATTGGATTGTTATTGAAATATGTGTATGTGAATTAGATCACATATATCTTAACAAATGAAATATACTCATTATAAGAAATACTGAGTTGTTTTATATTTTTCAGTAGAGATTTTATTAAGTGATCTTCATTTAACCAATTTACAAGTAACAAATTTAAAGCTAGCTAATTTAAAGAGAAAGGCAATTTGTTGAATAGCTAGACTCTACAAATATTCAGGAAAAGGGAAGCTTGAAAACCAATCAACCAAACTAGGGTAATATTTTAGGCATTTGGAACTCTGAACACTGCGTGAATGTCCATTCATGAAGGTACTGATGCTCAACACAACATGAATCTTCTATCTCCAGGCTCTAGACACAGCAGTCTTCACTGTGAATAATTTATCAGAGTTCTTTGATGTATTATTATTCTCCTAAAAGCCAAATTTTTGACAAGGAGAGACTGATTATCTGGGCCTACTGGGGCCACTTTTGCTCCAGTCCCAGTAGATAAGAAGAGACTAGCGCTTCCTCTGGTTTTTACAGGGAGAGGTGAAAGGAAAGATGGCTTTCAACAAAACTCATACAGAGGGTCTTTCTCTCAACTAAGAGAAGCATGTGGATGTTAGGCAACAAGAAAGGACAGGTATCTCCCCAGGTAATTATACTTATTCAATGCATTCCTTTTCACTTCAGAGTAAGAGTGCCCACTTTATACCCAAAGGATTTAATTTCAAAATTCATAATTAGAAAATGTTTATATTTCCACATTAGCTGTCAAGACAGAGAAGAAAGGATACACACGTATGTGTGTGTGTATGTATATATATATAAAATATATATATATACACACACATATATATATATATAGTTATAGTTATATTTACATGGGCTTCCCTTGTAGCTCAGTCACTAAAGAATCTGCCTGCAGTTCAGGAGACCTGGGTTCGATCCCTGGGTTGGGAAGATCCCCTGGAGAAGGAAACAGCAGCCCACTCCAGTATCCTTGCTTGGAAAATCTCATGGACAGAGGAGACTGGTGGGCTGCAGTTCATGGGATCACAAAGAGTTGGGCACGACTGAACAACAAACACACACACTCTCTATTTACATATATATAATGAGATTACATTTGCTGTTCTTATTTAGCTGCTAAATTGTGTCTGAGTCTTTGTACCCCATGGACTGAAACCTGCCAGACTCCTTTGTCCATGGGATTTCCTAGGCAAGAATATTTGAGTGAGTTACCATTTCCTTCTCCAGGGGATTTTTCTGACCTAGGGTGGAACCTGAGTCTCTGCGTCTCCTACATTGTCAGATGGATTCTTTACCTAGGAAGTTTTATATAGGCAC
>SJYQ01001904.1:971572-983697 GCA_006410935.1 Redunca redunca | reverse complement strand
GTGGTACATATACACAATGGAGTATTACTCAGCCATTAAAAAGAATACATTTGAATCAGTTCTAATGAGATGGATGAAACCAGAGCCTATTATACAGAGTGAAGTAAGCCAGAAAGAAAAACACTGATACAGTATACTAACGCATATATATGGAATTTAGAAAGATGGTAACGATAACCCTGTATGTGAGACAGCAAAAGAGACACAGATGTATAGAACAGTGTTTTGGACTCTGTGGGAGAGGGAGAGGGTGGGATGATTTGGGAGAATGGCATTGAAACATGTATAATATCATATATGAAATGAATCACCAGTCCAGGTTCGATGCATGATACCGGATGCTTGGGGCTGGTGCACTGGGATGACCCAGAGGGATGGTACAGGGAAGGAGGAGGGAGGGGGGTTCAGGATGGGGAACACGTGTATACCTGTGGCAGATTCATGTTGATGTACGGCAAAACCAATACAATATTGTAAAGTAATTAGCCTCCAATTAAAATAAATAAATTTATATATATATATATATATATATATAAAGAGTCCCTGTTTTCCTCAGCCCTCTGGAAGTTCTGTAATCAAATCCCACTGTCCTTCAAAGTCAGATTCCCTGGGGATTCCCAGTTCCTTTGCTGGATCCCTAGGTTGGAGAGTCTGATGTGGGGCCTGGAAACTTCACAACAGTGTGAGAGCATGTTTGGTATTTCTGTTCTCCAGTTTGTGGATCACCTACCTGGTGGGTATGGAATTTGATCTTAACATGATTGTGTCCCTCCTCCTGTCCCGTTGTGGCTTCCCCTTTGTCTTTGGACATGGAATATCTTTTTTGGTGGGTTCCAATATCCTCCAGTTGATGGTTGTTCAACAATTAGTTAAAATTTTGGTGTTCTTAAGGGAGAAAATGAAGCACATCCTTCTACTCCATTGTCTTGGCACCAAAAAAACTATAATGTCACAGACTAGAGAATGAAAGCTACAGTTGAAGAAAGCTAACCCAAATGATCACATGGATCACAGCCTTGGGTAACTCAGTGAAGCTATGAGCCATGGCACAAAGGGCAACCTAAGATGGACAGGTCATGGTGGAGAGTTCTGACAAAATCTAGTCCCCTGGAGAAGGAAATGGCAAACCACTTCAGTATTCTTGCTTTGAAAACCACATGAACAGTATGAAAAGGCAAAGGGAGATATCCTTGGTTGGAAGATATCCCCTGGTTGGAAGGTATCAAATATGCTACTGGGGAACAGTGGAGAAATAGCTACAGAAAGAAGAGGCTAGGCCAAAGAAGAAATGATGTTCAGTTGTGAATGGTCTGGTGGTAAAAGTAAAATTTGATGCTATAAAGAACAATATTACATAGAAATCAAGAATGTTAGGTCCAAGAATTAAGGTAAATTGGACATGCTAAGCAGGAGATGCAAGAGTGAGCACTGACATCTTAAGAATCAGTGAACTAAAATGGATGGGAATGGGCGAATTTAATTCAGATGACCATTATATCTGCTACAGTGGGCAAGAATCCCTTAGAAGTAATGGAGCAGCCCTCATTGTCAACAAGATCCAAACTGCAGTATGTGGGTGGAATCTCAAAAATGACAGAATGCTCTCTATTCCTTTCCAAGGCAAACCATTTGGCATCACAGTAATCCAAGTCTATAATACCATAGAAGCTAAAGTCAAATGGTTCCATGAAGATCTACAAGAACTTCTAGAACTAACACCAAAAAAGTGTCCTTTTCATCATAGCAGATTGAAATGCAAAATTATGAAGTCAAGAGATACCTGGAATAACAAGCAAGTTTGGCCTTGGAGTACAAAATGAAGTAGGGCAAAGACTAATAGAGTTTTGCCAAGAGAACACACTGGTCATAGCAAACATCCTCTTCCAACAACACAAGAGAAGATTCTACACATGGATATCACCTGATGGTCGACATTGAAATCAGATTAATTATGTTTTTGCAGCTAAGGATGAAGAAACTATACTGTCAGCAAAAACAGGACCAGGAGCTGACTGTGGCTCAGATCATGAACTCCTTATTGCCAAATTCAGGCTTAAATTGAAGAAACTTGGAGAAATCACTATACCATTCAGGTATAACCTAAATAAAATCCCTTATACACAGTGAAGGTAACAAGTAGATTTAGGGGATTAGAGCTGATAGACAAGAGTGCCTGAAGAACTGTGGACAGAGGTTCATAACATTGTATAGGAAGTGGTAACCAAAACCATCCCTAAGAAAAAGAAATGTAAGTAGGCAAAGTGGTTGTCTGAAGGGACTTAAAAATAGTGGAGAAAAGAAGAGAAACAAAAGGCAAAGGAGAAAGAGAAAGATGTACCCAACTGAATATAGGGTTCCAGACAATAGCAAGGAAAGATAAGAAAGCCTTCTTAAGTGAATAATGCAAAGAAATAGAGGAAAACAATGCAATGGGAAGACTAGAGATCTCTTCAGGAAAATCAGAGACACAAAAGGAACATTTCATGCAAAGATAGGCACAATAAAGGGAAGAAAAGGCAAGAAACTAACAGAAGAACTATACAAAAAATATCTTAATGACCCAGATAACCACAATAGTATGATCACTTACCTAGAGCCAGACATCCTGGAGGGTCAAGTCAAGTAGGCCTTAGGAAGCATTACTATGAATAAAGCTAGCGGAGGTGATGAAATTTCAGCTGAGGTATTTCAAGTCCTAAAAGATGATGCTGTTAAAGTGCTGCACTCATTAAACCAGCAAATCTGGAAAACTCAGCAGTGGCCACAGGACTGAAAAGGCTGGTCTTCATTCCAATGCCAGAGAATGTTCAAACTATCATATAATTGTGCTAATTTCACATACTAGCAAGGTAATGCTCAAAATCCTTCAAGCTGGGCTTCAACAGTATTGAACCAAGAAACTCCAGATACAGAAACTGAATTTAGAGAAGGCAGAGGAACCAAGTAACAAACTGCCAACATCTGCTGGATCATAGAAAAAGCAAGGGAATTCCAGAAAAACATCTACTTCTCCTTCGTTGACTACACTAAACCCTTTGTGTGGGTCACAACAAACTGTGGAAAATTCTTAAAAAGATGGACATACAAGACCATATTATCTATCTCCTGAGAAACCTGTGTATAGGTCAAGAAGTGACAGTTATACCTGGACATAGAACAACAGATTGGGTCAAAATAAGGAAAGGAGACCATCAAGGCTGTATATTGTCACCCTGCTTATTTAACTTACATGTAGAGTACATGCTAAGTCACTTCAGTCTTATCCGATTCTTTGTGACTCTATGGACTGCAACTTGCCAGCCTCCTCTATCCATGTGATTTTCCACACAAGAGTATTGGAGTGGGTTGACATGCCCTCCTCCAAGGGATCTTCCTGACCTAGGGATGGAACTTGCATGTTGTATGTCTCCTCCATTGGCAGGCAGGGTCTTTACTACTAATGCCATCCAGGAAGCCCTATGTGCAGAGTACAGGCTAGATGACTCACAAGCTGGAATCAATTGCCAGGAGAAATATCAACATGCTCAGATATGCAGATAATACCCCTCTAATGGCAGAAAAGTGAAGAAGAAGTAAATAACCTTTTGACGAGGGTGAAAGAGCAGAATGAAAAAGCTGGCTTGAAACTCAACATTCAAAAAACTAAGATCATGGCATCCAGTCACATCAGTTCACAGCAAATAGATGGGGAAAAAATGAAAACTGACGGATTTTATTTTCTGGGGCTGCAAAACACTGTGGACATTCATTGTAGCTATGAAATTAAAAAAATGATTGTTTTTTCGAAGAAAAGCTGTGCCAAATCTAGACAGCATATTAAAAAGCAGAGACATCACCAACAAAGGTCCATAGAATCAAAATTATGGTTTTTCCAATAGTCATGTAGAGATGAGAGAGCTGGATCATAAAGAAGGCTGAGCACCAAAGAATTGATGTTTTTGAATTATGGTGTTGGAGAAAACTCTTGAGAGTCCCTTGGACAGCAAAGAGATCAAACCAGTAAATCCTAAAGGAAAATCAACCTTGAATATTCATAGAAGCCCTGATGCTGAAGCTGAAACTCCAATACTTTGGCCACCTGATGTGAAGAGCCAGCTCATTGGAAAAGAGCCTTTTGCTGGGAAGGTCTGAGAGCATAAGAAGAAGCAGGCAACAAGGATGAGAGGATTGGATGGCGTCACCAACTGAATGGACATGAGTTTGAGCAAACTTCAGGAGACAGTGAGGGACAGGGAAGCCCAGGCTGCTGCAGACCATACAGTAACAAAGAATTGGACACAGCTTAGAGAGTGAGCAACAACAAGAACGATATTGAAGTAATCACTTTTTATCTAGAGTTTCAAATGATCATCTCTTCCATGTACAAGGAAATAAAAAAATTCAGCAAATGCCTGGAAGGAATTTAAAAAAANAAATTCAGCAAATGCCTGGAAGGAATTTACAAAAATAAAAAATCATAGGTGTGACTTTTAAAATATTTTGAAATGAGAATTTCGTGGACGAGTTTAGCATCATATTAGCCAACAATCAAGAAGAAATTAGTACATTAGAAGATAGGTTAAAAGAAAATNATACAGAATTTAAAGAAAAACTGGAAGACTTTTAAAAAGTGATAGTAGTAAGGAGGCACTGCAAAATGACAAAATATAAAAGCCACTAGGAAGATACAATACATTTTTATTTTTAAAAGTCTAGTGACAGAGTCTCAAATCTAAAATTAATAGAATATAATGAGAAGTAGAAAATCCAAAATCTGCAAAATATTTTTAACAAAATTCTCTTAGTACCTGATTTATAATAGGATACTTATCAGTAGGGCTTCTCTGGTAGCTCAGATAGTAAAGAATCTATCTGCAATGCGGGAGACCTGGGTTCGATCCCTGGGTTGGGAAGATCCCCTGGAGAAGGGAATGGCAACCCACTCCAGTACTCTTGCCTGGAGAATCCCATGGACAGAGGAGCCTGGCAGGATACAGTGCATGGTGTCGCCAAAAGCTGAACACAACTGAGCAATTAAGCATGCACATATCAGTGAAGATTTAGAAACTTTAAACACTTTAAACAATGGGATTAGTAAACCTGACCTAATGTATATCTACAGAACCTTACATCGAACAACTGAAATTAATATATCCTTTTCAGTATATTAATACAAATATAAAATAATATTTTATTTCCAGTATTGTGCTCAGTTACTTAGTTGTGTCTGACTCTTTGAGACACCCTGGATTGTAGCCCACCGGGCTCCTCTGTCCATGTGATTCTCTAAGCAAGAATAGTGGAGTGGGCTGCCATTTTCCCCTCCAGGGGATCTTCCTGATCCAGGGATCGAAGTGCATCTCTTGCATCTCCTGCATTGGCAGGCATATTCTTTACCACTGGGCCACCAGGGAAGCCCCATATATAAAGTTTTGTATATATGTAAACATGGGTAAAATCTTTTTTCAAAATCAATCATAATCATGCAATAAATGATATCTCAACAAATATCCAATTTGGTCTCTGACCACAGTGAATATAATCTACAGATCAATTTTTAACAAAAGTGATTAGAATATTTCACATATTCAAAAGTCTAAAAATATTCCTATAACAAGTTCTATGAATTCAATAAGGAAATTATAACTGAATGAGAAAATGAAAACAACATATCAAGTCTTGCATAATATGACTAAAGTTTAGGTTGCCAAGAGTTTTAAATGAGTGTATCAGAAATAAATACAAGATCATAAGTTAATAAAAGCATAATAAAGAAACATGAACAGCTTGTTGCTAGTAAAATTGAATATATTATTGAAATGTGCAAAATTCTAGAAAAACACAATTTAACATATGTAGCAAATATATTAAATATATGAAGTATTAAATTTGTTAATAAACACCTTTGTTGAAGACAACTCTAAGCCCAGATGGCTTCAACTTGAATACTACAAAATACTGAATGGAGAAATGATATCAATCATACAAAACATTTTCCATAGGCTGGAAAGAAATCCGTAGAGCAGGCATTCCCCAACTTTACATAAGGCTAATATCCAATACAATTTTGATCAAGAAACCTGAAGCCAACAAAAGAATTATAGGAAAATTTCACCTAGTAACATAAAAGCAAAATTGTTAAACTATGTACAAATAAAACAAAGGCAGGAATATGTAAAAATAAAAAATGCCTATATATATTATGACCAAGTCGAGTTTATTCTTGGAATGAGATGTTGATTTAACATTTTAAAATCAATTAACTTATTTCATTGTATTAGCAGAATAAAGGGGGAAACATTAGATTGTCTCAACAAATGCAGAAATACATCTTACAAAATTGGCAATTTGTGTTTAAAATTCATAGGAAAGTAGGAAGCAAAGAGAATTTACTGAATTTATGTAAGCAGAAAATACAAAAACCTTAGATCAACCACATTTAATAATCAAAGATGGCAAGATTTCCCTTTGAAATTGGAATATTGGAGACAAAATAGAAATATGTGCTATCACCATTCAGTGATATTCAACACTGTCCTAGAGATTTCCACCAGGGAAAGCAAGTCAGAAAAAGAAACAAAACATAAATGGTATAGATAGAAAGACATAAAATTGTCATTTTAATGTGATGATTATATTTGCTGAATAACCAAAAGATTATAGAGATAAATTATTAGAATGAATAAGCGAGTTTAGCAAGACAAAGTCACATAGAATCAATTACATTGTCATAAATCAACAATAAATATAATTAAAACTATAGCATATAGACATAATTTATAAACTTTCAAACACCTAGGAACAAAATACATTCAAGACCTTTATACAGGAAATATAAACATTAAGACTATAAAAGTTAAATGGAGAGATATACCCGGTGTGGACTCTTGGTGTTTGAAGTGTGGTCTACTGACCAGCAGCATCAGCAGTATCTGGGAGTTTGTAAAAAGAAAGGAAAATCAGAATCTTGGGCTCCATCCCAGACTTAATCAGAAATTATGTTTTAACAAGATCCCCTTGTCAATTGCATGCATAAATGAAAGTCTGAAAGCCAATATGGCAAGATCTCAACACTCTCTACACTGCCATATAGATTTGGGCTATCTCAATCAAAATTCTAATATGCACACATTTAAGTGTGAATGTGTATGTGTGTGTATGTTAAAGTTACTACTTTAGTCCTAGCTTGAATATAAAATGATAAGGGACAAGAAGAACTAACATATTCTTTAATAATAAGATGGAGAACTTTTGATATTGAAATAAGACCGTATTAATTAGGGTTTAATCAGAGAAGCAGAAGCACTAATACACAGATATATAACAGATATATTTAGATGTGTGTGTGTGTGTGTGTGTGTTTGGAACAGAGATTTCAAATTACATGATTGTAGGACCTGGCTAAGTCCCCACAAGGTTGTTGGTTTTGTAGCTATTGTGGAGTTTGAAGTCTGCAGGGTAGCCAGCTGGAAGTCAAGAGTGATGTGAAGTGTGCAGAACAAGGTAAACCCAAACCCATTAGCATGAGCTGAAACACAATAGGCACAGAATGAAAACTGTCATGTCACACTGCTGCAGATTTTATTTTTAGTTGAAGTATTAAGGACTTACAATATTAGATTGGTTTCAAGGGTACAACACAGTGATGTAATATGTTCAATATATTACATGCCAAAGTTATTAAATTAATAATATTATTGACTATATTCTCTGTGTTGTACATTACCTTGTGACTTATTTATTTTATAACTGGCAGTTTGTATTTAATCCCCTTCCCCTATTTCAGCCATCCCCCACTTCCCTCCTCTCTGGAAACCACTAATTTATTCACTGTGAGTTTGTTTCTGTTAATATTTGGTCATTTGTTTTGTTTGTTAGAGTCCACATATAAGTCCACATATAAGCATACAATATTTGTCTTTGTCTGATTTTTATTAAGCACAATCCTTCCAGTTTCATCTATGCTGTGATAAATGGCAAGATTTTATTTGTTATGGTTGAATAATTATATATTACATACAATATTATATATGTGATGTATATGTGTATATATCTTATTTATCCATTCATCTGGCAATTTTTCTGGTGATCAGCGGATACTGAGACTGCATCCATAGCTTGGCTATTGTGAATAATGGTGCAACAAACATAGGCGTGCATATATCTTTTCAAATTAATATTTTTGTTTCCTTCAGATAAAAACCCAGGAGGAAAATTGCTGGATCATATGGTGGTTCTATATTTAATATTTTGAGGAACCTGTATAGTTTTCTTTAGTGACTGTACCAGTTTACATTCCCACTAACAATCCATGATGGTTGCCTCATATAACATGATGTGAAACTCCATTCCCTCTTCGTTGGAGAAGGGAGAAATATTAAGAAGAGCTCTAGTTGTTCTCTCATTGCTCTTTTTGGTCTCTGGACAGAAAAAGTAAATTTCCCTTGTCTTCTCTTTGATTCAAGATGACTACCGTTTTGACCTGGGACCAACCACATCAGCCATCTATTCTGAAGGCTACTTTCAATTTTCCTAATGCAGAAGGAGGTCAGAGCTTAAAATCTTAACCCTTATCTAAACAGGATGAAAAGGGCAATAGATATTATTTTTATATCACTGTGTTTGAAAAGAGGGTGATAGAATGAGTTAGAACAGCTCTTTAATATATGGATTTACATGTACTGAAAGACAAAATTTATATTCTGAAGCTGATGAAGGGAGCTTAAGACTGCTGGTACCTCATGACTTTGCTAAACACAGCCTTATTGAGTGTTTTTGCTTTATTTGTGTGGTACAAGTCATTTTATTATCTTCCGTAAGATTCTTGCTGCCCTTGTGTTAATCTTTTCAATTTGCAAAATACGCTAGAATAAAAAACTTAACACTCGAACTAATTTTTTTATCTGAACTCACACGCCAGCCAGATGCATTCTGTCACATCTTGCTAGTATATGCTGTTTGATGTTGTGCATCATAGTATTTTTTAAATTATTCACATATTGAATTTAAATTTATGCAATAATGTGAAGTAGAGAAAATGCTCTCTTAGTTTGCTTTTTAGCCTCTATTTATCCATATCATTTTTTGATTCAAATGGCAAATCTCCAATTTTGAAGTTTTATGCTAGGGCTTGAAATTCCAAGGAGAGTGAGTGTTGTTATTTTCATTGTTTGGGAAACAAAAATGTACCTCTGATAATTTTTGTCTTTGATTACTGCTTCTTCAAAGGATTTAAACCAGAATGAAAGCCTTTGAAATCTTCAGAGATAAGGAGACATGAGAGTTATTCTGTATGCACTGGATAAACAGATGTCTTAGCTTTTCAAACCAAACCTGAAAAATATAATTACAAGCTTCATCAGCAACAGAGAACAATTTTTGCAGGTATATAATGTTTTATACTTTACTAATGTGAAATGGAAGAAAGATGTCATTTTATTCCTTTTTCTTGTCTAAGAATTTAGTCCCAATTAACATTTCAGAAAACTTTTTTTTTTCTGAAATGGAAAAAAATTCTCAGGAATCAGCATGTTTCCACAGAAGGGGGAAAAAAATACCTTTTATCCNTTCCACAGAAGGGGGAAAAAAATACCTTTTATCCTTGTCATTTTGGGCACCAAGAAGCATCATTAGAAACATATCTTTAAGCTGCTTGGGAAGTTGAGATCCTACTTGAGAAATACCAAGTTGATAAAAATCTAAATGTCTTTCATTTACTGAATGGACTAAACCTTGTAATCAAATTTATTCTGAGATATCCATTGACTTCAGTGAGAGTGTCTCATATAGAATAATTACAGAATGAAGTTCAATGCTATGCACAGAAACAAACATTCAAAAAAAAAAAAAGAAAAACAAACCACTAATACATTTTGGATTTGGCAACTGATGACTTAAACTGGATAAAACAAATTCTCTGGATGTTGATGCTATAGCTGCCCACTGATTCACAGCAGTACAGAAATGGACCCAACGATGCAAAGAAACAAATAACCTCTATCTATTATGCTTTCAACCTTTTCAAGGTAGAAGTACTTCTTACTTATATACTATGAGGATAAAAGAGAAAAAGAGAATCATGCTATTGACTAGAATGTTTCTTTGTGCTAAATAAATATGGGTAATTTTGAAGTTTAAACCTAAAGTCAGGACTCAGCAACACAACTTACAATTCAAGGCCTTTCTAAAATATCCACTTGCTGTATTCAAGCCACATTTTGAAAACAGTGCCAACAGCTCTCCCATTGAGTAAATTGTAATTTTTCTGGTGATAGAAGAGAAAAAATGCAGCCAGTGTACTTAAATACATCCTCTCAGGGAAAGGTTTCAGTTTTGTTCAACTCCATGTCCTCAGAACTTAATGCTTCCTTGACTGGAACCTTAAAATAAACCTCAATATATTTATTTTGAAACTTAATGATGACGAATGAGAAACACTACACTGGCAAAAATGGACTGTGAAGAATCACACTGACCCTCAAAAATTGCCTCATATATTTGCATTCCCCAACCATTTTGGTAGTAGAGACCAGTTTCATGTGTTTTCCCACAAACTGGGGAATGGCTTGGGGATGATTCAAGTGCATTGCAGTTGTTATGTGCTTTATTTATATTATTATTATGTGTGATATGCAGTAATGCAAGCACTGCAGAGAGGCTGTAAATACAGATGAAGATTCATTCACTCACTGACTGCTTACCTTCTACTGTGTGACCGGGTTCCTACAGGCCACAGACTGGTACAGTTCACGGCCTGGGGATTGGGGATCTTTGTTGTAAATGGTTAAAACCAAAATGGACATTGGAGATAACTCAGTATCTATCCTTTATTTTAACCAACGAGAAAACAAAAGCTTAACAAGGAATTCCCTGACACCCTAGGGATGGAGTCTGGCTCTACTACAGCTCCTGGGATATGATGCTAAGCGTTTGTTCTTTAGCCCTTGTTGCCTCCCTCTGGGTGCCAGTAACAGTTGCTGCTAACTTGGCCAGCCCTTGATTCGGACAGCATCAGTTCAGTTCAGTCGCTCAGTCGTGTCTGACTCTTTGAGACCCCATAAATCACAGCATGCCAGGCCTCCTTGTCCATCACCACCTCCCAGAGTTCACTCAAACTCACGTCCATCGAGTTGGTGATGCCATCCAGCCATCTCATCCTCTGTCGTCCCCTTCTCCTCCTGCCTCCAATCCCTCCCAGCATCAGAGTCTTTTCCAATGAATCAGCTCTTCAAATGAGGGGCCAAAGTACTGGAGTTTCAGCTTTAGCATCAGTCTTTTCAAAGAACACCCAAGACTGATCTCCTTTAGACTGGTTGGATCTCCTTGCAGTCCAAGGGACTCAAGAGTCTTCTCCAACATCACAGTTCAAAAGCATCAATTCTTCGGCGCTCAGCCTTCTTCACAGTCCAACTCTCACATCCATACACGACGACTGGGAAAACCATAGCCTTGACTAGACAGACTTTTGTTGGCAAAGTAATGTCTCTGCCTTTCAATATGCTATCTAGGTTGGTCATAACTTTTCTTCCAAGGAGTAAGTGTCTTTTAATTTCATGGCTGCAGTCACCATCTGCAGTGATTTTGGAGCCCCCAAAAATAAAGTCTGACACTGTTTCCACTGTTTCTCCATCTATTTGCCATCAAGTAGTGGGACCAGATGCCATGATCTTAGTTTTCTGAATGTTGAGTTTTAGACCAACTTTTTCACTCTCCTCTTTCACTTTCATCAAGAGGCTTTTTAGTTCCTCTTCACTTTCTGTCATAAGGATGGTGTCATTTGCATATCTGAGGTTATTAATATTTCTCCCAGCAATCTTGATTCCAGCTTGCGCTTCTTCTAGCCCAGCATTTCTCATGATGTACTCTGCATATAATTTAAATAAGCAGGGTGACAATATACAGCCTTGACGTACTCCTTTTCCTATTTGAAACCAGTCTGTTGTTCCATGTCCAGTTCTAACTGCTGCTTCCTGACCTGCATATAGGTTTCTCAAAAGGCAGGTCAGATGGTCTGGTATTCCCATCTCTTTCAGAATTGTCCACAGTTTATTGTGATCCACACAGTCAAAGGCTTTGGCATAGTCAATAAAGCAGAAGTAGATGGTTTTCTGGAACTCTCTTGCTTTTTCCGTGACCCAGTGGATGTT
>SJYQ01001904.1:936176-970176 GCA_006410935.1 Redunca redunca | reverse complement strand
ATTGGAAAAGACTCTGATGCTGGGAGGGATTGGGGGCAGGAGGAAAAGGGGACGACAGAGGATGAGATGGCTGGATGGCATCACCGACTCAATGGACGTGAGTCTGAGTGAACTCCAAAGTTGGTGACAGACAGGGAGGCCTGGCGTGCTGCGATTCATGGGGTTGCATAGAGTCGGACATGACTGAGCAACTGAACTGAACTGAACTGAACACCCTGTTATATGTCAGGTACTTGCTCGTTTGCTAAGTCACTTCAGTCATGTCTGACTCTTTGTGACCCTGTGGACTGCAGCCTGCCAGGCTCCTCTGTCCATGGGATTCTCCAGGCAAGAATACTAGAGTGGGTTGCCATTTCCTCCTCCAGGGGCTTTTCCCCACCCAGAGATCAAACCCATGTCTCTTATGTCTCCTCCACTGACAGGTGGGTTCTTTACCACTAGTGCCACCTGGGAAGGCATCATATGTCAGTTATAGCTCCATAAACCTGGAAAAAGCTAAAGGGCTTAATATTGTCATTATCTTTTTACACTTACATCTGTTGTATTGTCTGTATTAGTTTTCTAAAGCTGTGTAACAAATTATCACAAACTTGGATACTTTAAACAGTGCCTATTTATTATCTTATAGCTCTGTAGATCAGAAGACCAAGTATGTTCAACTGGGTCCCTTTATATGGTCTTACCAGGTCAAAATTATGGTATCAGCCTGACTAGGAATTTGTATAGAGGCTCTGGAAAAGAGTTCACTTCTCTCGTCCAGGTTGCTGTTAGAATCCATTTCCATGTGGTTGTAGGGCTGAAGTCCCAGTTTCCTTGCAGGTATAAACTAGAGGTCACTTTCAGCTCCTAGCACCACTTTTCATTCCTATATATTGCTTTATCCATCTTCAAGTCCAGTAAGCACTTACTGTTTGTGCTTTGAATTTCTGACTTATCTCTCTGCTGCCAGCTGAGGAAAATACATACTCTTCTTTTAAAGTGATTTAAAGTTCATGTGATTAGATTAGGTCAGTTCATCTATTATTTGTAACACATACAAGAACCTTACTGCTTAGAGATGGCTATGGAGAACAAGTATTCTTAGTCAAAGCGGTGAATTTCCCTAGGCTTCAAGAACTCACAAGAAAATATCTAAGCTTTTTAAAGAACTTTCTTAAAGTTAAAGGATTTGTTTCCTTCTTAGTTCCTCCCAGTTATTTGGGAGATGTTGTTTATAAGCCTACTTGCTTTCTAGGCTTATGTAACGATCACAACCTTGGGATGTTCCTGAGTGGATCCAGTGAGACTGGGTGAATCAAAGCTGAAAGTCCCAGGCCTGTACTTGCCCTGTCTTCGTGTCTAGTGATTTTTATTTAACACTGAATACTACAGATAATATGATATTTAGATTCTGTATTCTGCTATCTTCCACTTGAGAGTTTTGATCTGTTTCAATGAATGGTTCAATTACTGCCTGATCATCTTGAATTTGTGTTATCTTAGCTTTTACTTTGATAATGTAAATCTGTGTGTTGGAGGACAGAAGGAATGAAAAGCACCCACCTAACTGAACAAGCATCTTGAGACTGAAAAAGGAGGCAGGCAGCTCTGTATAACCAATGGATCAGCTTATTACTTATAGGGTAGATTGAGATTGGACAGAAAATGATCTGGAAGCATCTATAGCTGCACTCTTCACTGCGAAAGGGCTACTGGGATAATTCTACTATGAACCTAGCATATGGGAGTTGGTGCTTAGAAATAGGATGTGTACCACATGAATGAGGTAACTAATCTTGTGGGCACTGGGAATATATCATTGAAGGCTTTATCATTGTTTGGGGGCTAAGAGAGCATAGAGGCCACCTGATCTTAGTAATTATTAAACAATATATATTAAGACTTCCCTGGTGGTACAGTGGATAAGAATCCCCCTGCCAATGCAGGTTCACAGGTTCAATCCCTGGTCTGGGAAGATTCCACGTGCCATAGAGCAACTAAGCCTATGCACCACAGCTACTGAGTCCTCACTCTAGAGCCTGTAGTCACAGCTACTGAGCCTGTGTGCTGAAACTACTGAAGCCCTTGTGCCTAGACCCTGTGCTGCATAAGAGAAACCACCACAACGAGAAGCCCACTCATTGCAGCGAAGAGAAAACCCCTGCTCTCCACAACTAGAGCCTGTGCACAGCAACAAAGACCCTGCACTACCAAAATAAATAATTTAGGAAAAAATAATGTGTGTATGTATATATATGTATATATACACAGACATATACACACATACATGTATATATACATGTATATGTATATATACACACATGTATGCATACATATATGTATATGTGTACATATGTGTGTGTGTGTGTATATATACACACATACTACACAGTCCTTTATGACAGAGAAATGATTTACTAAACAGTATAGTCCTGGAGGGGTTAGCAAAAGGAAAGGAGAAACTATAAGGGCCCACAATGGTGTCAGTTATGCTAAACAGATATACTCTGTGAAAAGTTTAAATATTTTCTCAAGCCTATCCATCTTATTAGGACTCAATCTCTAGACGGCCTCCCCATGAAAATTGTTAGGATGTGGCTTTAAATTTTGCTACTGCATGTTTAGAGTATGTTTTCCTTTACAATGTGGTCCTCACTTTTAAGGTAGAACCTTTCTGGTATTTCCACTGAGTGCCAGACTTGCTAATAAGGTGTTAACATTAGTTCTCTGCTCTGGCAGTACTAGAAATCCAGCACTGCTGGTACATTGGCACCATTCAACCGCTAGCATTGTCTTCATTTCACTCTGTTTCATAGGAGCTGCTTTGCAGTAATCCGTGGGAAGTTCTCCTTGCTTATATATAATCTAAGCCTATAGATGCAAAGGAAATTTTTATATGGACTTCTGTGACTCTTTGTGTACCGATCTCTTAACAAACATTCTTCCCTAAGGGTTCTAGACACTTCATCTGCCCCGTACTCTTATCTTTATCCCCTGAGTTTAGGGAGAGACTGTTGTCTCTGCCCTGGTTGCAGCTGTCCTAGTTAGATAAGAGTCCCCTAGCTGAGAACTGGATGATTGTGGGACTTTTCTTGTTTGTTTCCCTTCTGTCAAGGACCAAAGTTCTGTAATGTTGTGACCTATCCTGAAAACTTTTATTTTATATTTTTTCCATTTCTCTATGTGTTTACTAATACAGAGCTAGTCCAGTACCAGCGACTCAGTCGTGGTTGGAAGCACAACTTAAACAGATGCATTCTTGAGCAAATAGTTTAAGCCTTTGGAACTCCGTCATTCTTCAGCATAAAATGAAAGATCTTGCCTATAAACAGCCTTATTTTTTAAGACGCCTTGTTGAAATGCAACAAAAAGAAACTTCAGGGTTTATTCAAATATGAAGATGTCAGTTTGATAGTTTAATGACTCTCTCCAAATGCTGTGATTTTCAAATTCTTGTGTGTGTGTATGTCTTTTAACACCCAATGTCATTTGGGAGTTACTCAGTTATAAAACCATACTTGCTTCAATATTAAACAATATTGTTCTGTTACACATTAATTCAGCAAATATTTATTGACTACAACTATTTTCAAAAACTATGAGATTTGGTATGATATGTAGTTTCTACTAATAGCTTTTAATATTTCCTTCTTTAATGTCATTTTGTGTATCGTAAATAAATCTGCCTCCTGTATTCCTGAATGCTCACTTTTATGTCTATTTTGGAAATCCATTACTTAAAACATCATTTATTGTCCACTAAAGATGTACCAGACACGGTTGCCTGCTGGGAATAGAAAGGATGACTGAGACTTAGAACCTACCTCTAAGGAGCTGTGTCTATTAAAAAAGACTTAGGCATATGAATAGTAAAAGTTAACTAATAAAACTGTGCCCCAAATATTTTGGGGATACAGATGAGAGTGATTAACTCTGCCAGAGACTTCTGATAAAAGTTCCTGAAAAGGGTCAACTTTAAGCTGGCAGCTGTGTGAGAAAACTCAATGAAGGCTTAAGGTTTTAATTCTGATCCTAGTACTTACTGGCTATGAGGTCATTGCATATTTTTCTCAGTTTCAGTTTGTATGTTTTTCTCAGTTTCACTTTTTCCCATTCTAAGTTCAGGATGATAACAGTGACTTTGTTGTTTTGTTGTAAGGATTAAAATTTTTTCAGGTTCAGAAGTTTATGGATGTTTTTGTTTACATGCATAAAATGATATTTATCAGGCTGTATAGTCCATGGGGTCGCAAAGAGTTGGACACGACTGAGTGACTTTTTTACTTCATTTTGCTAATTCAGGATTTACACTAGATTTTTGCAAGGTTCTAGGATAATGGTGGATATTTCTGTTCTTCTTAGACATAAGTAAAGAGGTCTGTGATGAAATTTTTCAGAAACTTTGCATTTGTCTTATAGGTTATATAGTAACATACACTATTTGAACTTTTTCAGAAAAACACATCCTATTGTTATGAATTTGTCAATTTTTTTCCTCCCAAGTCAAAGTTCCTGCCCCAAATTTCCCATTTCTAAATTTTGGTAACTACTTTTTTCTTTTTCTCTTTCATATTTCATCATTATCTTTCTTCAAAATCAGTTTCCAATTAAGGACTGTTTTAGAGGTGGATTCTTTTATTGTTTGCCTCATTATAGAATCAACCTTATTAAGGAACAAATAAATATAATAAAAACTATCCATTTTAAGTGTATAGTTTCAAGTTTTGACAAATTCCTATAGCTATCATCACAATCAGATTAGAGATTATTTCCACTGACTCCCAAAAGCAGAGTGTCTTGGATATTATCCAGAAGTTTCAATGTTTATGTGAATTATCTGAACCTTGTGTGTCAGTAAAACCTGACTCAGATTTTGGTAAGATGTGGTCATCTACGGTCTCAAGGACTTTCTTTAGCAATTCATGACAGAAATAGCACCAAGGTGGCTTTTCTCATTCCAGTGTCTACAGAATTTGGAGTTGAGAAGCTAGAAGAGAGGTAAACAGAAGAGCGTGCATGTGTACCCACGCAAGCAGTGCACATTGTTATTACTCTTCCAGACATTTCCAGCGTGGAATCCGGAAGAGTCTGGAGGTTCTTTCTTTTCATGGTCATCCTAAAGAGATGGAGTTGTGTGCTCCTCTGTAATTTTCTCTCCAGGGCTCTCTGATTGGTTTGCTGCTCTTATGGTTGCTGGGTCTTCCACAAACTAGTGACTTTTCTGTGGATAATTTTGGTTTCAAAGATAGCCATGAAATCTAAAACTGCATTCCAAAGAGCTTTTCCCCCTTTGGCAGCAGTAACACTAAAATTCTGTACTATATTTGTATGCACTGTGTTGACTTATGTGTATTTTTCATGTATCCATATGCATGCGTTTGTGTACGTATCTGTGTGTTTTTGTTAAGAACCAATCGCTAGCTTTCATGTAGAGAGGAATGTTGCCAAATAAGTGTGCATATAAACTCCTATTTATTGAAAATGTAACTATTATGGCAACATAAAAAATCAATGTTTGTCCAATTATTTTCTGCAGGCAGTATCATGCATTGCAGCATAGTTTCTCATTAGATTAAATCAAACTGTTCTTAAATACCATTTTACCAGCTGTTACTGGATAAAGGGTGAACAGAACAGTTTGTAGTTGCAAATACGCAGCTCTCTGGCAAGTGTCTTTGCCAACATTGCTACCAGCTGCATATATTGTTTATAAAAAACAAATGCCCTTAGTGGTTTTTTAAAAATTTTATGGAAGTGTGGATTCTTATGTTTCTTGCAGAAGAAATGCTGCCAAAGTCTGTAAAATAAGTCAAATTCAAATCACAATTGCAAGTATTTTAGGTTTTAATGTAGGAAAAAAAATGCAAGAATTAGATCACTAAAAAGTAGATGTATCAAAATAGAGTCAAATAAACTTCCCAAATTCCCCATATAGATTTTATATGGCAGGTTTAAAAAAAAAACACATTTCCAGTAGTCTAAACTGGGATCTAATCAAAGAGCTAATAGCCAAAGTTTCTTAAACACTGTCCCAATATGATATTAAAGAACATACTTCCCAACTTTTGGCTTTATTTCCAAATTTTAAATAATTTTCTGAATAGAGTCAAAAAAATTTCTCCTTAATATAAGAAACTGAGAGACTTAGATGCTTGAATCTGACCAAGATTATGCAACTTATTAGTAGGCAGGACCATCCAATCACATAAAGTCCAAAGATACTATTTGTTATTCAAATGATGCTTCATTACTAGAGATATAGATTGTAATATCTGATCTAATTTCAGTTCACTTTTGACTATATCCTTGTTGTTCAGTCACTAAGTCATGTCATACTCTTTGCAACCCCATGGACAGTAGCATATCTGGTTTCCCTGTCCTTCACCATCTCCTGGGAGTTTGCTCAGACTTGTGTCCATTGAGTCAGGGATGTCATCCATCTCATCCTTTGTCATCCCCTTCTCCTCCTGCCTTCATTGTTCCTAGCATCAGGGTCTTTTCTGATGAGTTGCCTCTTCTCATAAGGTGCCAAAGTATTGAAGCTTCAGCTTCAGCATCAGTCATTCCAATGAATATTCAAAGTTGATTTCCTTTATAATTGATTGATTTGATCTCCTTGCTGTCCAAGTGATGCTCAAGAGTCTTCTCTGGCATCACAGTTCAATTCTTTTGCATTCAGCCTTCTTTATGGTCCAACTCTCACATCCATACATGATTAATGGAAAAAACATAACTTTGACTATACAGACCATATGAACCACCAGAAAAGCCTAGCTACCAGGGAAGCCAGACTATATACTGCTGAACAACAAAGTTTTTATAAGTTTTAAATGCACAAGGATAATACAGAGCTTTAGCATTTTAAACTACAACAAAAATGAAATTTTAACATTGATTTCTATGAAGGCTTTACAAAAAAGTATTAAAGATTCCAAGCAATCAATATCCTCTAAGTATATAATTACCTATAAGATGGTGTAAAAGAGTAATTATTTCCTCATTTTATCATTATCCTCCTTATGATTTTTTCTTATCCTCTTCTAACATCTTCACTTCTCTATGAACAAGCACGTGTGTGTGTGTGTGTGTGTGTGTGTGTGTGTGTGTGTATAGACATACAATGCTTATGTGTGTGCATGCCCAGGTGCTCTATCGTGTCCAACTTTGGATCCCATCTACTGTAGTCTGCCATGCTCTTCCATCTATGGGATTCTACAGCCAAGAATACTGGAGTGGGTTGTCATTTCCTTCTCCAGGGGCTCTTCCTGACCCAGGGACTGAACCCACATCTCCTGCATCTCCTACATCGGCAAGCAGATTCTTTACCATTGAGTCATCTGGGAAGCCTATAATATTTATATGTGTTACATATTAAGTGTATATATAAGTATTGTCTCTCTCCATATATATATATATATATACACACACATACATACATACATACATTGATATATAATATTGTGTTGAGAAATAGAAGAAAGTGTTTGCCTAGGTAAAATTAGTTCATATTACCCTTCCCCACATGCTTTATTCTCAGCTTAGTACTTAGATATCTTTTCAACAAATTGAAATCAGTGCTCCTTCTGTGCTTCACCATGAAATTTGATGCACACCTGGACCCTGAATTACACCATTCTGATTATTAGGACTAGGATTTTTGAAGGAAACAGAAACAAGGGAATAACAAAAATGTCTCCTAACGTGATTATACATAAATAGTCAGTTGGAACCAAGTAATGGCTTCCCTGGAAATGGGCTTCAAAGCCTTCCTTTGCCAGAGTCATCACCACTGCTCATTATCTTATGACAGTGTACTTCATGCACTTATCTGTCAGACTATTGTGGGCAATTCCATTTGAGATGCCTGGTAAATGTTGAAAGTGACCAGACACTCTTCTAGAGAAATAATTTGTTAAAATTCAATTCTTTTTCACAATTTAGAAACAAAACAACTCAACAAACCATTAGGGAAATGAAAATCAATACCACAATGAGACACTTCATACACATTAGGGTGACAATTTTATTGGGTATATACCCAAAATAATTGAAAGCAATGATTTAGACAAATATTTGTACACCCATGTTTTGTATTAGTTCCAATAGCTAAAATGTTATTGCAAAGCTAAAAGAAACCCATGTTTCCATTTGCACATGAGTAAATAAATGAAATGTGGTATATATGCATATGTATTCACACACACACACACACACATACATATATAATTTAACAGTACTTGGCCTTAAGAAAGAAAGAAATTTTTACACATAGTACAACATGGATGAATTTTGTAAACATGTTAAATGAGGGCTTCCCAGGTGGTGCTAATGATAAGCAATTCACGTGCCAGTGCTGGAGACAGAAGAGACATGGATTCCATCCCTGGGTTGCTAAGATCTCCTGGAGAAGAAAATGGCAACCCCACTCCACTGTTCTTTCTGGGAGAATCCCGTGGACAGAGGTGCCTGGCGGGCTCCAGTCCACGGGCTTGCAAAGAGCTGGACTTGACTGAGTGCCTGAGCACGTACTATGCGAAATAAGGTAATTACAAAAGGACCAGTATTGTATCATTCCACATATATTAGGTACCAGAGAAGTCATATTCATAGGGACAGAAAAGAGAATGGTGGTTACCAAGGGCTGAGAGGAGGGAGGAATGGGGAGTTATTGTTTAATGAGTACAGAGATGCAATTTGGGAAGATGAAATTATTCTGTAGGTGGATAATGATGATATTGTATGACGTTGTGAATGTACTTAGTGCCACAGATCTGTACACATAAGAACAGTGTTTTATGTTGTGAGTGTGTGTGTGTGTCTATATATATATATTACCACAATAAACAAGATGAAAGTATCTGTTGGAAAAGAAGAGAGTAGAATAAAAGAGGAAATTGGAGACAAGGACTGTAAAGTGGTAAGCTGTCTAGACTTGGGAGTAGTCTCTAAATTTTAGACAGAGGGTGAAAAATGCAGCAAAGAGAAATTTTGGGGAGAGCATTTACTGCTCAAGTAGAAAATATTCAGAATAGTAAAAAACTGAGCAGAGATAGTTTTTCAAAATCTTTTGCTTTGTGCTATAAATTCATTTTCTTCTATTGATAGGCCTAAAGATAAGTTGGTAATGAACTACATTGTATGTAATTTATTTTGGCTGATGGATTCTTTTTTTTTTTTTTTAAGAAAATCCACATGGATTTTCTCACAAACCCTTGNNCTAGGTATGTTGTAGTTATACACTTGTTTGTTCAACACTTATTAAAAGCCTACTATATCTTCTCTTAAGATCACTTCAGATATCAGAGAAAAGGAATTTAAGACATATTGAATAATGTTTACTCTTGTCTTCTGAAAGAACATGAAGGAGACTTGTATACATCCTTTGACCTTATCCTAATTTTTCCCAAAAATATTTGTGAAACATTAGATATTTCCATATTTGATTTGCTCACTTAGGGAAACAAATTGGAACATTAAAAATCAAAGAAATGACCTCTTTTGCTGGAGAAATGCTAAATGCTCTATTTTTAAAACAACAAACGAACAGAGAAATGAAAAGGGGCAGAATAAACATTTCATTTGACAATCTGTCACATACAAAATCTAGCAGCAAGCCTGTGATGAACAGACCACTACCGCAGATGAACCCTCTACATATGGAAGGAACGATAATTTCTCCTAGAATGCTCTTGCTTTTATTCTTCTTCCACAGTTCTCTGTAAACTTCCAAACATGGAGCATACAAGTGTCAGTAGAGGGGAAAATGAAGACATGGCAAATTCAGAGCAAATGTGTAAATTTAATTTACCACTGAAGAATATGAGAAATGTGTAGAGAGAGCTTGAAATTATGTTTTCATCCCTTTAAGATAACAAGAGTTTTCAGTCTTCTATTGAAATAAGTTCAATAGAAGAAGCTTCTTTTTTCCAAAACACTTTAAAGTTAAAATTCAATTGGAATATCAAATTAGGTTTCTTTTCAGAGAAACTCCCCATTTCATCTATTTTTTTTTAAAGGATTTTTTCTTCAAGAAGAAAGAAATTTCTGGTGAAAATCCTACACAGAATTGTTGGGTTGTTGCTATCAAAAATAGCATGATCTCTTTAGCCTATGTGAACTTGTTCCACCCAGCAAAACATTTCTTTGCCTTCGGACAGCTCCCATTCCCATTTTATGACTCTCAACCTTTTCAAGACCACTGCTTAATAACTTTCCAGTCTCCTCTTTCTCCTGTAGAGGAACTCCTCAGCAAGAAGCCTTAAGTAAACTTATCAGGAGAAAGCAATGGCACCCCACTCCAGTACTCTTGCCTGGAAAATCCCATGGATTGAGGAGCCTGGAAGGCTGCAGTCCATGGGGTCGCTGAGGGTCGGGCACGACTTCACTTTCACTTTCACTTTTCACTTTCCTGCATTGGAGAAGGAAATGGCAACCCACTCCAGTATTCTTGCCTGGAGAATCTCAGGGATGGGGGAGCCTGGTGGGCTGCCCTCTATGGGGTCACACAGAGTCAGACACGACTGAAGTGACTTAGCAGCAGCAGCAAACTTATCAGGAGTCGACTTCTTTTCATTTTACCTTATTACATATATCTGGAAACATCCTATTTTCTTTACAAATTAAAGGCAGTTTTTCATTTATAAACTGGGCTAATATAGGATGGTATGTGAATTGATTAGTGTTATTAATAATAGGTGTATTAGTTAGGGTTTTCCAAAGAAACAGAATCAATAGGAGAGACAGAGAGAGGGAGAGAGAGGAGATAGAGAGAGAGGGAGGTTTTATTTCGGGAACTGTTGGCTTATACATTTATGGAAGCTGGGAAGTCCCATGATCTGATGTCTGCAAGCTCTTGAAAAGTCAGAAAAGCCAGCAGTGTCATTTAGTCTAAGTTCAAAGGTGTTAGGATCCAGGACTGATATTGTCGGTTCTAGTCTGAGTACAAAAGTCCAAGAATCAGGAGTTCTGATATCTGAGGGAAGGAGAAGATGGATGTCTCAATTCAAGCAGAGAAAGAGAGAGAGAGAGAGAAAGAGAGAATTCTCCCTTTGTTAGCCTTTTTGTTCTGTTCAGGTCCTCAGTGGATAAGATATTGGTGGGGAGGATGGTTTCCTTTACTGATTCAAAAGCTAATCTTCTACAGGAACATCCTCATAGACACACCCCCAAAAAGTGTTTAATCAGGTATCTGGACACCTTGTCTAGTTGACATACAAAATTAACTATCTCAATTACTTATATGTATTGAATGTATTATGTGCTGAGCACTGTTTGCTGCCTAAACCTGTGACCATGGTCCAGTGGAGAATGCCCTGGACTCTGGATTCAAACTGCTTGGTTTGAAATCTTGCCAGTTATTTTCTGCCAATTATTATCATGTCATCATGGGCAAGTTACTTCACTTCAATGTATTTGTCTGTAAATAATAGTACCTACTTCATAGGGCACTTATGAGGGGTAAATGAGTTATTAATAGTGTCTGCTGTTTGTTAAATAAAATATGCTTACATGGATTGAATACTTAACATCTTAAATATAATACTTGTGAAATGCATGAATATCATGAATTCTTAATAAGCACTTAGTTATTATTAATATGTGTTTCTCTGTCTCTCTCTCAGTCATGACCAACTCTTTGCAGGCTGATGGACTGTAGCCTGCCAGGCTCCTCTGTCCATGGAATTTTCCAGACAAGAATGCTAGTTCAGTTCAGTTCAGTCACTCAGTCATGTCCAACTCTTTGCTCAGCTTTCCTTGTAGTCTAACTCTCATATCCATACATGACTACTGGGAAAACCATAGCTTTGACTAGATGGAACTTTGCTGGCAAAATAATGTCTCTGCTTTTTAATATGCTGTCTAGGTTGGTCATAGCTTTTCTTCCAAGGAGCAAGTAAATGTCTTTTAGTTTCATAGCTGCAGTCACCATCTGCAGTGATTTTGGAGCCCAGAAAAATAAAGTCAGCCACTGTTTCCATTGTTTCTCCATCTACTTGCCATGGAGTGATGGCACTGGATGACATGATCTCAACTTTTTAAATGTTAAATTTTAAGCCAGCTTTTTCACTCTCCTCTTTCACTTTCATCAAGAGGCTCTTTAGTTCCTTTTCCCTTTCTTCCATAAGGGTGGTGTCATTTGCACATCTGAGGTTATTGATATTTCTCCTTTCAATCTTGATTCCAGCCTGTGCGTTATCCAGCCCAGCATTCACATGATTTTCTCTGCATGTAAGTTAAATAAGCAGGGTGACAATATACAACCTTGACATTCTCCTTTCCAAATTTGGAACCAGTCTGCTGTTCCATGTCCAGTTCTAACTGTTACTTCTTGACCTGCATACAGATTTCTCAAGAGGTTGGTCAGGTGGTCGGATATTCCCATCTCTTGAAGACTTTTCCACAGTTTGTTATGATCCACACAATCAAAGACTTTGGCATAATCAATAAAGCAAAAGTAGGTGTTTTTCTGGAATGCTCTTGCTAGAGAATGCTAGAGTGGGTTGCTATTTCCTACTCCAGTGGATCTTCCCGACCCAGGAATCAAACCCACATATCTTGCGTCTCTTACATTGGCAGGCAGATTCTTTACCACTGGGACAACCTGGGAAGCCCTAATCTGTGTTTGGGTATATTATTTTTTATAGTATTGATGGATTTGAAAATTGAAAAACAAAAATCATTAAAGCAGGAATAAAACTCGACACTTAGAGGTCTGGCTTAACTAGACCCTCCTTCTTCCTGGCCAGTCACAAAATCTATGATTCTGTAATGGCCAGAGAAAGTTGCAGGGATGGCAGGGTCTTCTGTGAGAATAAATATAGTCTTCTTAGGAATTTTTGCTGTTCTTTTCCACAAATTTGGGAGTTCCTTTAGCTCAGAGACTCTGGACAAGAAATACAGTTGCAAATTATCTGACCTCTGTGGCAACTTTCCCTAATAACCTTGTGGGGGGGGGGTCACAATTCACAGTTGGAGACTTACTGGTTTAAGTTATATTTTCTCTGCTAGTTGATGAGTGTGTCATATGGGACAAAATCAAAGGCCATCCTGAGGGTGAGATGTATTGCATTTATTGCTTTTCTGTTATCTACAACATGCCTTGCTCTGTCAGCAAAGGCTGTGAGATTGGTCTTTGGTAATTTGCTCTTTTAACTCAGGATAGTTATTCCTCTGCAATCTTAGCATTTAGGGATTGATTTTCTGATGATGTGCTCCAGTATTTTTACATATACTAAAGCTTAGCATGTATGGGTCTGCAATTTCTAGCATTTAGAAAAAATTTAAACAAATCTTTTAAAGATCTCTCATATCCTTTAAGCATCTCTCCCATTACCTATACATTCTCAGGATAACTCAGCCAATTCATTATTACACTGCAGGGTGATCATCATCGGGCCTGCTGAGAAAAGCACGTGCAAGTATTCTAGGTGAATAGACTTTACTGCTGGTATTTAATCTTGTTATCCTTTCTTTTTATCTCTAGCTTTTTCTCCTTTTTCTCCCCAACTCTCTACCTTCCCTTTTCTTTCCTTTGTTATATAAGGAAAAATAAAGGACATGTGAAAAAGCATTTGCTATGAACTTCCTTTAAATTCATATCTCTTCCATAATGGGATACTGGTAATCACCTCCCATTCCAAGTGATGCTACTCCACTCAGAGCCACTTAAAGCCCAAATTCAAAATCCTGGGAAGATTTAGGAACAAGCTAGAGCTAAGGCTGCCTTGAACCTGTTCCAAATATATATGTAGATATAGATATACAGATATATTTATATATATCCCAGAAAACACACGCAATTGACTCAAAAAATTTAACAATGGAACGTAAAGCTATTGCGCATGATAAAGGCTATTTTCTATTCCTTTTCAACTACACTACCAATGATTTGAGATTTGCAGTTTGAAGAACCCTGTCTAGAGCTGCCTGGACAAAAAGGGTTAAGAGGCAATCTGCCTGAAAAACTCAAAGAAATACAAAACAGTAAAACAGAGGTCTTTCTCTTTTCATATACAGTCTCTGTGTCTGTAAGTACATATGTATACTTTCCACATGATCATATACTCCTTTTTTATTTTAAAAAACAAAATATAATTTTTCAAAAGTGTACCAGTCAGTATATCAGGATACTTGACCAATAGGAAAGCTGTTCCCATGTAGCTATAAACACTGCTGATGTTGTCCTTTTGCCCAGGGAACTCAGAAAAATAAGATCTATCCTCTGTATTAATATATGCAGTGTATATTGAAGGTATTAGAAGAAAAGTGAGCTGCAGGGGGATTCCCTTTCTCAAAGTTTGGTCGCAAAGTCTAGTATTTGGATTTTGCTATTGACTGGATAATTAAACAAATTCAATCATGTTTTAGTGACATTTAATATTAGTGCTTTCCTCTTTCACAGCATAAGCTGGCCTTAACTCTTAGGTAAGTGATATTTACATGTTTCACTTGTAAATGAAAAATTGGTGCACATACAAGTGTGGCTTGGTGTACACTTTACATGTATTGCTGCTGCTGCTGTTAAGACACTCCAGTCACGTCTGACTCTGCGCGACCCCATAGACAGCAGCCCACCAGGCTCCCCCATCCCTGGGATTCTCCAGGCAAGAACACTGGAGTGGGTTGCCATTTCCTTCTCCAATGCATGAAAGTGAAAAGGGAAAGTGAAGTCGCTCAGTCGTGTCCAACCCTCAGCGGACCCCATGGACTGCAGCCTTCCAGGCTCCACCGTCCATGGGATTTTCCAGGCAAGAGTACTGGAGTGGGGTGCCATCGCCTTCTCCGCCCCACATGTATTATTGTTGTTTTATTCTCATTATGAAGAACCTGTAGTAAAAAAGCTGAGAACCGTCATCATTAAAATAGAAAGAAGGTATTGGAATTAAACATGATAGTGTGGCAACCCATTCCAGTGTTCTTGCCTAGAGAATCCAGGGACAGGGGAGCCTGGTGGGCTGCCGTCTCTGGGGTCGCACAGAGTCAGACACAACTGAGTGACTTAGCAGCAGCAGCAGCAGCAAATGAGATTTTGAGAGTGCAAAAGGAATTGTTGTCAAAAGACAAATCAGAGCCTGGGATTCAGCCAGATAGAAAGCAAACCCCAGCAAGCACAATTGTTGGAATCACGTACAAGATTCATTAGGCTGAACAGAAGCAGCAAAAACCCAGTGTGAGGCTGGAAAATATACAGGCATTAGATTTAGAAAATAACAGTGATTTCAGCAGAAGTAAATGCATCTAAGCTGGCACTAAGAGAGATTTGGAAAAACAATGGATTAGCTTTGGAGATTGAGTTTGGGAGGATTTGTCAGTGTTGGGGTGAAAGGGGAATGGTGCCAGATCAGAAAACTCATGTTTCATAGCACAAGAAGGAGTCGATGAAGGAAAGTGGCTGCTCAATTTGTTGGTTTCCTCTCACTCAGGCTTGTGGCCAATCAGAGTACCTCTGCAATCAGCAAAATGCAGAATATGAGAAACTTCACAGATTCTCACTTTTTTGACAATTGACTTACAAATGGAAACATGTACAGTGAAAGGGTTAAGAGATATGTCAACCAAAAGTAATGCATGAACTTTCATCTTAATTTGAACAAATTAAATCAATAAAAGCTGTATGAGACTATTGGGGGAATTTGATTTCTCCCACATTTAATGATATTAAGGAATTACCATTAATTTTTGAGGTATGATGGTTTTGGAGCACATTTTTAAATAGAGTGCTTATCTTTCAGCCATACATGTTAAAATGCTTAAGGATGAAATTATATGATATCTGAGACTTCCTTCAAAGTAAAGTCATATAACAGGCAGCTTTAGGTAAATGATAAATTTTCCAAGGCCCAGGAAAACGTGAGTGTTTGTTGAGAACTTTGTCTTGAAATGGGTGGTCCACAGAAGTTCTGATTCTGTGATTATGTAGAGAATCAGTCCTGCTCTTTGTGTGCCAATGTGTTAATATTTCAGAGGTCTCTATTAATATCCAGTAATTAATATTGATTATAATTTATCTAAGAGTGGCTAGGAAAAAAGTCCTTCATATGAAGATCTGACCAATATATCTTTGTCCTTGCTCTTTCTCTGCACCCTCTTTGTCATCCCCACCACATACTTCACCATCATCTCTGAAAGTTCAAATGATGTTTTCTTCCAGCTCAAATGCCGCCATCCCTACAAGAGGCCTTGTATAGTATAGTTTCCTTCTGTGGGTGAGACTCTGTCTTGACCTCTTTTATGACAATCACACATCCTGCAGCGTGTTGTAGATATATCTGTACATGTTCCTATCCTCTACAGAACCAGAAGCTTCCTGAAGACCGGATCCTTTCCAAACTTCTATGTCTTTGTACTCATCAGTATCCAGTGCTTTGCTTGGCCTGAGGAGGGCCTCAATGAATGTCTATTGACTGGCTAATTTAAATGAACAAATAGTGAGCAAAAACTATTTGCAGGAAACATTTGTAAGGAAAAGCAAAAGCAAAACAACAGCATCACTTTGGATTTCTGGAAAGTAGTCTTCACAGATGAAGAGAGTCTTCTAGACTTAATTAACAATAAAAACTTCATCAGCCCATAGTAGCAGCTCGTTTTATTTGCAGCTTTGTCACAGAGCATCTCCTTTGCTTTCAATAGAAGATCAATGGCCACATTTTGTAGAATGGTTTGCTCATAAACTGTCAAAATCCAAACAGCTCTTTGGGACATAAAGTAAGATAAACTGAAGTGGAATTGGCTATCCTAAAAGTTAAACTACTTCTCTAAGTATAGAATGCATGTGTACTGTTTCAGGAGCCTGTTGGCAGTTTCCCTAAAATGGCCAACATTAGAACCATGGAAACATTTTGCAGATTACACTATAGTCATTCTTGTCTTTTCTCTTCTGTAACAATTCCCATAATGTGTTCATTATGGAAAAGCACACCCTAACAATGCCTCACTGCATTTGTAAGGGAGCAGTGGTTGAAAGAACTGCTGTGAGTTTGACAATCATTAAGAAATCAAGATATATAGACCAAAACTTCTCTTCAGAGAAGTTCTTTTCAGAAAACTTATCTTCTGTCCCAGAGCCTTTCTGTCTACTGTTTGGGCTAGTCCATACCCCATTGCTCATACCCCAAAGTATTGCTCAATACTTTGGTGGTTGGAATAAAAACTCAAAAATTTTAAGTTATTTGATATTTTAAAATAACACAATAATAATATTGACATCACTTAAGTTAAGGGATAATTGCAAAGGTTTTGTTTTAAATGTAGAAATGTAATTTTTGCATCATAAGTGAAGGGAAAAAGAAAACTTTTGTTTCTGTATGGGATAATGAAATAAGTAACCATCAGATACTGAACATTCTATTTGCTTTCACAGTAGTCCTGATGGGTAGGTAGACATGGAAAGCGTGTTTCCTCCTCAAATTCTTTCTTTGGGGCAAGGACTAGGGCAGAGCAAGAGAAGAATCTAGTGATGCAAGATGTCAGGAGACATTCTCAAGTTCCTGCAAAGAGCAGTTCCGCACTCACAGGACCCTGCCCTTGCCTGACTTTGAAAATGAATGACTCAAGTTTGCATGCTAGGCACCTTTCTTACTTCACCCTAGTTCCAGCAATTTTCTTGCTGAGCAGTTAGACTACATTTTCCAGCCTCCCTAATTAAGAGATTTCTTGAGACCGAATTCTGTCCCATGGAATACAAATGGAATTAGTGTTTGCCACTTCGTGTTGTGACCTAGAAAATCTTCTAAAGCATAGGTTCCCAATCCCTGGACCGATACCCGTCCATGGCCTCTTAAGAAACGGATGGCACAGTGGCAGGTGAGCAGCAGGTTAGTGAGGGAAGCTTCATCTGTATTTACAGCCACTTCCCACTGCTTGCATTCCTGCCTGAGCTCTGCCTCCCGTCAGATCAGTGGTGGCACTAGGTTCTCATGGGAGTGCAAACCCTACTGTGAACTTCACATGTGAGGGATCTAAATTGCCTGCCCCTGGTCTGTGGAAAAATTGTCTGCCATGAAACCAGTTCCAGTGCCAAGATTCGGGGACTGCTGCTCTAAAGTGCCAGCCTCCATGTTTTTGTCTGTTTACCAGCTGAACACAGAGGACTTTACAGACACCAGGAGGGCAGAGCCACAATTCAGAAGGAATCTGGGCTGCTGAGTTGCCACTTAAACAAGAAATGCTCAAGAGAGCTGCCTCAATAGGACCACTCATGGGAGATACCTGAGTGAGTGAAAAATGAACTTTTATTATCTTAAGATAATAATATTTGGGAATTATTTGTCAAGTATTTTGCCACAGATTTATGTAGGTATAATTCACATTTTTCTGGAGGAAACAGACTCAGAGAGCTTAAGTTAGCCATCTAGGGTCATATAGCCCGGGACTATAGATCTAGGATTTGAACTCTAGTGCCTGACTCCAAAGTTCACTCTGATTCAACTTGCTCCTATTATGTTCTATATATCACTGAAAGGAACTACTGAATATACTAATGAAGGCAGCAAATCTTTCCAAATAGATGTGTGATGTGTTAGTTTCTCCAACATGAGAAACCATAGAACTTTTAAGTTAGGACTAAAAGCCATTGCTCTTTATAATAAGCCATTTTCTGTAGGTAATTTACTTGTTAAAGGCACCCCTGTTGCTTGTATTTAAGCAGTTCCAGGAGGATCCTCCTACCACTCCCCACAACACACACACACACACACATTATAACACATTACAGCCCCTACATTTCACTTTGGTTCACCAGATCTTGCCAACTTCCAGCAGCTTCCTGGCTCTGGTTTCCATTAAGTTCAGTCTGAAGATTGTGGTATGTGAAAGCTAAAATAATAGCATGTCGTAGAGAAGAAATGCTCCTTCTTCTTCTTTAACGACCCCCAAATTTTATTGGAAGAAACTCACATTCAAACAATTGAAGCCATTATTATCTATCTGTTGTCTTTGCAAAACAGCACCCATTTAGAGATCTATAATCTGCCATATGAACAGATATTATAGCGGTCTATTTGGGGTCTTCTTTTTGCTTTTTTGAGGAGAGAGGAGGCTAACCAATATTAGGGAGCAACACAGAGAAAAGGGCAGGGGCATGGAAATCCACTTTTGAGCCCATCTGTAGCACTCCAAACAATAAGGTTTCTGATTTTTCTTTCCTCAGAGCAAATCAGCAAGGAGAGACGTGGTCTCAAAACAACAAGATATTTTTTAATTCTCCATGGCTTAATGAATCTCTCTATGGCAGTTTCCCTCACAGTGTTTCCTAACTGGAAAACCTGGAAACATTTACATTTGTATATTGCTTCTTTTAAAATTGGAGATATAAAGACTCAGCATAAATAACACTAATGTTGGCTTCCTTAAATTAAGTAGTGAAGTAATCTGGTGTGATGGAGAATAATGGTTTCGCTGTTGGAAAAGTGTGGTTATTTTTCTGTTTCCTTTAAATACCAGATAAATAAAAGAAGCATCATCAATGACTCTAAGCTTCTATTTTCCATTTAAAAATTGAACACATTAGTAATACTTGAATCACAAGGCTTAATGATATGGATATTCATATAATAAATTGATCATGGGAGGATAAATTAAATCATGTATATGACAGTGCTAAGTATGGATACTCTTTCTCTTATTAGTATATTATTTTTTATTTTACTGTTTTTCAGGTTTTATGATGCCACAGTTAACTCTGGTATATACTGACATAAGCTAACACATAATGGAACACCTTTTTAAAAGGGCACTGCTTATTTGGTTTGACCAGCAAAACACAGCAATTCTGATTATAGTTTTCAGGTAAAGTGACTTTTCTAGATATCTTCTCAATCATTTTTCTCCATCTACCGTAGGAACTCCAAGAGAGCAAAAACCAGGCCTGTATCTTTCTCCATATTGTCAGCCTCTGGAAGAGAACTATGTAAAAACACATTCCTAGTATTCTATTCTGAATTCATTCCTTATCACACTAGCAAATTTTATCCACTCTATTTCAACCTTTTTATTTTTTGCAGAAAAACTTACAGTATGCATCTCCTGATCTTTTGATTTCTTAATATATAACTAGAAAGTACCCTAAAAGTTGTATAAAATAAATCTAAAAAGGTATCTGTAGAAAATTCAATACTCTGTACAAAGGCAGTTGTTGGGTGTGGAAATCGGTATATGTATCTATTTCTGTTTTACTGACTATGTCAAAGCCTTTGACTGTGTGGATCACAATAAACTGTGGACAATTCTGAAAGAGATGGGAATACCAGACCACTTGACCTGCCTCCTAAGAAACCTGTATGCAGGTCAGGAAGCAACAGTTAGAACTGGACATGGAATAACAGACTGCTTCCAAATAGGAAAAGGAGTACGTCAAGGCTGTATATTGTCATCCTGCTTATTTAACTTATATGAAGAGTACATCATGAGAAACGCTGAGCTGGAGGAAGCACAAGCTGGAATCAAGATTGCTGGGAGAAATATCAATAACCTCAGATATGCAGATGACACCACCCTTATGGCAGAAAGTGAAGAGAACTAAAAATCCTCTTGATGAAAGGGAAACAAGAGAGTGGAAAACTTGTCTTAAAACTCAACATTCAAAAAAAATAAAAATTAGAAAAATAAAGCTCAACATTCAGAAAACTAAGATCATGGCATCTAGTCCCATCACTTCATGGCAAATAGATGGGGAAACAGTGGAAACAGTGTCTGACTTTATTTTTCTGGGCTCCAAAATCACTGCAGATGATGATTGCAGCCATGAAACTAAAAGAAGCTTACTCCTTGGAAGGAAAGGCATGGCCTACCTAGACAGCATGTTGAAAAGCAGAGATACTACTTTGTTAACAAAGGTCCATCTAGTCAAGGCTATGGTTTTTCCAGTAATCATGTATGGATGTGAGATTTGGCCTATAAAGAAAGCTGAGCACAGAAGAATGGATGCTTTTGAACTGTGGTGTTGGAGAAGACTCTTGAGAGTCCCTTGGACTGCAAGGAGATCCAACCAGTCCATCCTAAAGGAGATCAGTCCTGGGTGTTCATTGGAAGGACTGATGTTGAAGCTGAAGCTCCAATACTTTGGCCACCTGATGTGAAGAGCTGACTCATTTGAAAAGACCCTGATGATGGGAAAAATTGAGGACAGGAGGAGAAGGGGACAACAGAGGATGAGATAGTTGGACGTCATCACCGACTCAATGGACATGAGTTTGGGTAAACTCTAGGAGTTGGTGATGGACCGGGAGGCCTGGTGTGCTGTGGTTCATGGGGTTGCAAAGAGTCAGACACAACTGAGCAACTGAACGGAACTGAACTGATATATATTAAAAAAAAAAAAAAGGTTGAAACTTTTTTTTACAGAAGAACTTACCGTATGCATCTCCTGATCTTTTGATTTCCTGATATGTATACATACTCCCATTTCCACACCCAACAACTGGCTATGTACAGAGCCTATTGAATTTCCTACAGATACTTTTTTAGATTTATTTTTATACAATTTTTAGGGTACTTTCCAGTTACAATTGCTACAAAATATTGGCTACAGTTCCCATTTTTTACAATATATCTTTGAGCCTACCTTATACCCAATTGTTAGTGCCTCTATCCCCCCTCATTATATAACCCCCCCAACACGCACATTGGGCTTCCATCATAGCTTAGTTGGTAAAGAATCCGCTTGCAATGCAGGAGAACCTGGTTCGATCCTTGGGTCGGGAAGATCCCCTGGAGAAGGAAATGGCAACCCACTCCAGTACTCTTGCCTGGAAAATCCCATGGACAGAGGCGCCTGGTAAGCTATAGTCAATGGGATCACAAAGAGTTGGACATGACTGAGCAACTTCGCTTTCACTTTCTATACATATTGGTAACCACTAGTTTGTTCCCTATATCTGTGTCTGTTTCTTTTTTGTTGCTAGTTTGTTGCATTTTTTTTATTCTATGTATGTGATATCATACAATATTTGTCTTTCTCTGTCCAACTTATGTCACTTACCATAACCCAAGTCTATGCAATTTGCTTTTCATTTTTAAAGATTTATGTATTTATTTTTGAGTGTGCTAGGTCTTCATTGCTGTGTGTGGGCTTTCTCTAATTGTGTTGAGTAGGGGCTAATCTCCACTTGCAGTGCATAGGCTTCTTATTGTGGTAACCCCCCATGTGGGCGGGGTACGTGTGCTCTACAGCACCCGCTTAGTAGTTCTGGCACACAGGCTTAACTGCTCTGGGTCATGTAGGATCTTCCCAGAGCAGGATCGAACTGATATCCCCTGCATTGGCGGGCAGATTCTTCCCACTGAACCTCTAGGAGGTCCGAACACCTGTGTTCTGCAGATATTCTTAAACCCAACAACCAACAGGGATCTCTTGGCCTCCTCCCAAATTCTTATTCTTTCTCTCTTGTTTTCAACCAAGTGATGATATCATTCTTCATCTAAGACAAGAGTCAGCAAACTACAGCCAGAGGGTTAAATTTGGCCCACAGTGAATTTGACCTGCTTGAAAATAAAATTGTATTAGGGCATAGACATCTCATACATTCACACATTGTTTCTGGATGCTTTTGCACTTTCAACAACAGAACTGAGTAGTTGAAACAGAGGTCTTATGACCTACAACCTTAAAATCTTGCCTGGTCCTACACAGAAAGAATTTGCCAACCCCTGATCTAGGGCAACTAAGGCAGAAATTCAGAGCAGATCATTAATGTCCTTTCCAGACCCTGTCCCTCATTCCTTCAACCAATTAATTTCCGTAGCCTGTAAATTTTTTACCTCCTAACTAATTCCTCAGTTTTCTCTGTTTTTACAATCACTGAGCCCTAGTTTGGGCCCTATTCATTTTATCCATACTAATAACAATATCCTCGGAGAAGGCAATGGCACCCCACTCCAGTACTCTAGCCTGGAAAATGCCATGGACGGAGGAGCCTGGTAGGCTGCAGTCCATGGGGTCGCTAAGAGTCAGACACGACAGAGCGACTTCACTATCACTGTTCACTTTCATGAATTGGAGAAGGAAATGGCAACCCACTCCAGTGTTCTTGCCTGGAGAACCCCAGGGACGGGGGAGCCTGGTGGGCTGCTGTCTATGGGGTTGCACAGAGATGGACATGACTGAAGCGACTTAGCAGCAGCAGCAGCAGAAATAACAATATCCTAACTGCCCTCCCTGCCATTATTCTTGATCATCCTGTACTCGTCATCCTCTACACTTTAGTCAGAATTACTAATTTTAAAACAAATGGACTCTATTCTCCATTCTGAAGATTTTCTTTTGGCTAATACCCACAGGATTAATTGTCATTGCTGTGACGTAGCCTACCATAGTCTAGCACTTTTAAAGGTACCCCCTTCACCATCCCCCATTCCTTCTTCCAAGTTTAGCCTTTAGAGTCATGAAACTATATACTGTTCCCTTGTATACAATTTGCTATTCCTAACTTGAGTTTATGTCTTTGTTCATGCTGCCTTTTCTTTCTGGAATGCCCTCCCATTCCACACCCACTGCACCTGACAGATATGCACATATCTTTTCATTCTCACCTGATATAACCAAGGATAGATTCCACTTGAGAAAAGAGTCATCAACTCCTTCATCTTAGTGACATGGATGGATTTAGTCCAGAATCTCTTTGCTTAAGCTAGTCTGGATCTGTGATTATGTTTTGTTTTTTCACTTATAACCAAAAGAATTATCCTAAACATTCTCAATAGCCTAGGAGTACCTTGAAGACAGGAACCATGCTTTACCAATCTTTGTTTGCTCAGTGTCTCATGGAGTGTCTAACATATATGAAGATCTGAAAAAATATTTCTTTAATTAATATTACACTTATAACAAAGACTTGAAATTATTCTATGATGTAAAGCCTATCTTAATCAATTGTTGTTGTTGTTCAGTCACTAAGTCATGTCTGAGTCCTTGCAACCTCATGGACTGTAGCACACCAGGCTGCTCTGTCCTTCACTATCTCCTGGAGTTTGCTCAAGTTCATGTCCATTGAGTCAGTGATGCTATCTAACCATTTCATCCTCTTGCCACCCCCTTCTCCTGCCATCAATCTTTCCCAACATCAGGGTCTTTTCCAGTGAGGCAGCTCTTCATATCAGGTGACCAAAGCATTGGAGATTCAACTTCAGAATCAGTCCTTCCAATGAATATTCAGGGATGATATCCTTAGGATTGACTGGTTTGATCTCCTTGCTATCCAAGAGACTCTCAAGAGTCTTCTCCTGTTCCACAATTTGAAAGCATCAATTCTTTGGTGTTCAGCCAGTTTTATGGTCCAATTCTTACATCCATACATGACTCTTAGAAAGATCATAGCTTTGACTATATGGATCTTTGTTGGCAAAGCGATGTCTTCGCTTTTTAATATGTCAATAAATTTACTCAAATTGAAAATGATTGAACTTATACTGGGAATTGACTAGGAATTGAAAGCCATAAATTCATCAATGTTTAGCCAGTTTACACAACTAATGGTAAATAATATTCAGAAGGATTTTGACAGCCACTTCTAGTCTCACTAAGAAATGATCATAATCTTGTACCTATGCAAAATGTTCTTCCTTGTTTTTAGCTAGTCATTTAGCTTGTTTTCACTGAGTCTATGCCATCTTCTCATCTCCCATATCTTACATTGTTCTAGATTTTATTGAGATTTCTAGACAATACTGGTTTTCAACATGTTTAACCATTTATATCCATTTAAAATATTTTTATTCTCTCTAATAACAAATATTCAAAGTTTCCATTTTAGGTCAGACTATTCACTCAGTGTATTTACTGAAGTACTAATGTAATAGTTCACAGGTCTGGGTAATCCAATTAATTCCAATGCTTATTTTGAAAATATCTCCTACCTGTTACCTACAAAGAAATTCTTTTTTACAAGCATGTACTGGAAGAACTTCATTCTATTGCACTGCAGCTCTCTTTCTTTTTCTTATGGAAATGAGAAAAACTTTACAGTCACTTTCTTTCTTTTGGTTTTTTTTTTTTTTTTTTTCCAAAATCACCATAAACATTCCTACCAGTGAATACCAGACCACCTAACCTGCCTCTTGAGAAATCTGTAGGCAGGTCAGGAAGCAACAGTTAGAACTGGACATGGAAGAACAGACTGGTTCCAAATAGGAAAAGGAGTACGTCAAGGCTGTATATTGTCACCCTGCTTATTTAACTTCTACGCAGAGTACATCATGAGAAACGCTGGACAGGGAGAAACACAAGCTGGAATCAAGATTGCCGGGAGAAATATCAATAACCTCAGATATGCAGATGACACCACCCTTATGGCAGAAAGTGAAGAGGCGCTTAAAAGCCTCTTGATGAAAGTGAAAGAGGAGAGTGAAAAAGTTGGCTTAAAGCTCAACATCAGAAAACTAAGATCATGGCATCCGGTCCCATCACTTCATGGGAAATAGATGGGGAAACAGTGTCAGACTTTATTTTTGGGGGCTCCAAAATCACTGCATATGGTGATTGCAGCCATGAAATTAAAAGACTCTTACTCCTTGGAAGAAAAGTTATGACCAACCTAGATAGTATATTCAAAAGCAGAGACATTACTTTGCTGACTAAGGTCCGTCTGGTCAAGGCTATAGTTTTTTCCTGTGGTCATGTATGGATGTGAGAGTTGGACTGTGAAGAAGGCTGAAGAATTGATGCTTTTGAACTGTGGTGTTGGAGAAGACTCTTGAGAGTCCCTTGGACTGCAAGGAGATCCAACCAGTCCATTCTGAAGGAGATCAACCCTGGGATTTCTTTGGAAGGAATGATGCTAAAGCTGAAACTCCAGTACTTTGGACACCTCATGCGAAGAGTTGACTCATTGGAAAAGACTGATGCTGGGAGACATTAGGGGCAGGAGGAAAAGGGGACAACCCAGCATGAGATGGCTGGATGGCATCATGGACTCGATGGATGTGAGTCTGAGTGAACTCCGGGAGATGATGATGGACAGGGAGGCCTTGCGTGCTGTGATTCTTGGGGTCGCAAAGAGTCGGACACGACTGAGCAACTGAACTGAACTGAACTGAACTGTGTGGCTCCTACAGCTTATGCTCCAGATCAGCAGATCTCAGTTGCTGTATCTTTTGGGACACACCTATCTGTTTGCTCTGAAACCTCAGCTCCCTGAAGAGTCAAAGAACAGTCCTTGATTTTCTGTTTGTCCAGTTTCTTCTGGCAAGGCTGGAAGTGATGACTTCCAAAGTCTTTCCGTGTTGAGTCACAAGTCAGTCAGGCTTCTTGGTAAGAAAATTGTATCAGTGACTCAAAGGACATGAGTTTGAGCAGCCTCTGTGAGATAGTGGACAGGGAATCCTGGTGTGCTGCACTCCATGGAGTCACAACGAGTTGGACGTGACTTAGCGACTGAACAATAGCAAAGTCTGGGGTTGAAGGTAAACTTTCCCAATTCACATAAACTGGATAATCCAACTATATTTTATATATCACTAAACATATTGTCAGCTTTCAGAAACCATTTAACACTTAAGTCTCTCGCCTGCTTTAAGAGCTCTGAATCACAATGGTATTCGAAAAATAAAATACTGGTCTTCCAGTAGCTTTACCACCATGTGCTAGTTATAACATCAGCTTGATCAAAACTTGAACTACGGGAAGGGGCTCTGACTATATGGTCAGCTTTTACGGATGACACTTCCCAGAAGGAAATGGAGATTCTGACTTAAGAGATGGGAATTTGAAAACACAAAGAGAATTAGTCACTAGTGGTGGGATAAGTAGCTAAAAGAGTACACCAACAGAAACCATTATGCAGAGAAGAAACAAAGAGGGTTGAAGGTCACAAGGGAGTCAAATATATAAGGAAGCAGAATATGCATGGCTAGACACTCTAAAGCAAAGCAGAAGGTGTGGTGCCTAGAAAGAGCAGCACAAACTCAGAGAAGAGCAGGCTGAAGGGAGCTCCAAATCCCAGCAGCCGTAGACATGCTCTCTTGCTATTAGAATTTCAGAGGCCAGTGGAGTTTTGAAAGCTGCCCACGACACTTGCCTATGCTCTCAGTAGCTTCAGTAGTGTCTGACCTGCGACCCTATGGACTATAGCCCACCAGGCTCCTCTGTCCATGGGTTATGCCAGGCAAGAATACTGGAGTGGGTTGCCATGCCCTCCTCCAGGGGATCTTCCCAAGCCAGGGATAGAACCTGATCTCTTACTTTTTCTGCATTGGCAGGTGGGTTCTTTACCACTGGCTCTTCCCGGGAAGCCCACAGCAGCACCAATTCTTGATCTTCAGTGAAGATCAACTCTATTGTGATTATAGCTGCCATTGAGGTCATCTTGGTTCATTTTCCAGGTTTTAGGTTTTGTTTTTTGTTTTTTCATTTTGGGATGTGTCTGTTTTTGTTCAAGTAGGATCTACTTGGCTAAAGGTCTTAATTCTTTATCCCAAAATATACGAGATAATAAATATCTCTATCACTTGATTAACCCTGTTCCATTAAAAGAATCTGAGTAATTGTAACCTTAGAGTTCCCCCAGGGGAGATAAAATCAGCCAAATGTCAACTTTTAAGTAAAAAATAAATTCTTTGGTGTTTATCTTGTACATCTTTCAAAATCTTTTCTATTTTCCTTATTAGTGTTCTTGCTCATGACACCATCCTCAGGCATGATGTTAATTAATAAGATAAAATAAAACATTAATACATATGTGGATATTAATGGTGGGTGAATGTGTCAGACTTTTGCAGGTAACATATTTACTTTTGAAAGTTTTTCCACTGTAGAGATGGAGTTTGGAATCAGAAAAAAAAATTGTTAGAGTTATGAGTGCTAAGTCGCTTCAGTCATGTCCAGCTCTTTGCGACCCTATGGACAGTAATCTGCCAGGCTCCTACATCCATGGGATTTTCCAGGCAAGGGTACTGGAGTGGGTTGGCCTATTAGGGTTATGATTAATATAATTCCATTTTTACCCAGGTGCTGCTTTGGAGCTCATTCTGGTGGCCATGGAAAAGGAATTATATTTGTCCCACATGCAGGAGACCTAGGTTCAATCCCTGGATTGGGAAGATCCCCTGGAGGAGGGCATGGCAACCCACTCCAGTATTCTTGCCTGAATATCCCCATGGACAGAGGAGCCTGGTAGGCTTCTATCCAGGGGTTTGTGAAGAGTTGGACACGACTGAACGACTAAACATACACATTGTTTTGCAACTGGGTGCTCCAGCTGTCAGAATTCAATAGTTATTGATTGAATATATTTCAATCAGAAATTTCTTGAAGAAAGAATCTTACTATTTACAATAAAAGTCTAAAATAGAGTTTAATACAGTAGATAACCCCATATTTCTAATCCTAAAGGTATCACACAACCGTTGAATGACTGTTATCATTAGAACATCAATAAAGCTGAATAAATATCAGTATGATCTTATAATTCAAAGACTAAAAATAAATGCTACTACTTTCTGTTTAGTAAGTCTTTTTGTTCTACCTTAATGATGTAGAACATTTATTTTCCAAAAGAGTTTAGGATCATTGCTATATGGCAAATGATTTCATGGGAAAGTTGACCTACACTCAGAGTAGATCAAACTTCCACAGTGCCAGNTCAACTTCAAAGATTTAAGTTAATCCAAAGAATAAGTGAAAATTCAAGAATTTTATCAAGATTCATAAATAAGATTCAACTTAGAATTTAGAATACTCAACTTTCACTTTAGTGTAGTGGAAGCTACACTAAATTTTTAAAGAAGGATTTCTTTACTTTCATTCTTTTTGCAGGAAAGTATTTTTTAAAAAATTATGTTGGAAAAATACTAGATATCCTGTAGAAAATCTCGAGTGCCTTATCATGTCATAGGGGGAAGACCAGTAAACAGTGTCAAGACAGAAATTTCTTGAAGAAAGAATCTTACTATTTACAATAAAAGTCTAAAATAGAGTTTAATACAGTAGATAACCCCATATTTCTAATCCTAAAGGTATCACACAACTGTTGAATGACTGTTATCATTAGAACATCAATAAAGCTGAATAAATATCAGTATGATCTTATAATTCAAAGACTAAAAATAAATGCTACTACTTTCTGTTTAGTAAGTCTTTTTGTTCTACCTTAATGATGTAGAACATTTATTTTCCAAAAGAGTTTAGGATCATTGCTATATGGCAAATGATTTCATGGGAAAGTTGACCTACACTCAGAGTAGATCAAACTTCCACAGTGCCAGACCATTAAGTCATTTTTGCTTCCTCCTTCAGTATCTGCCCTCCAAAGTGCATACTCTGCAGGTTAATCCACAGGACGTAGTGAAAATGCCCAAATGTTCTCTGGAGTAATCCAACCCTGCATACTGATCAATCAGAGAATACATTGTCTTGCATACTGATCAGCTTTGAAAAATAAGGTTCACTAGCAGTAAAATGGAGAACGAAAGCACTCATATATTTACATTTGGACCAAAACACGATTTACCTCAAATATCCAGACAATTGCGTAAAAGTTGGATTCCTTACACTTTTGGTTTTGTTTTGATTTTAATATTCTGGATAATTGCTTTGAATCTTTTCTGTTTGCTCTCCCTGACCTTGGGAAGGTCACATTAGTCCTATAAACCTGAAAAGGAGTAATTTGAAATACCATAAATAACAGAATATATGGCATATATTTATTTGGGTTCTTTAAAATAAAAATATAAATTAATCACACATTTATATGCTCTCAGGTTATAGGTGATTATCACAGTGCAAAATATTGTACCGTGGATTCAATTTCTATAACATTTATTCTAGCACACTATGATTTATAATCCTGTGAAGGCTCATCTATTGCAAAAACCTTTAGAGAAGCATGTAGTGAGCGCCAAACGGAAGAAAAATCTGCTTTTTAAGGAATATATAAATGCATCCTAAGTGCATGCTATTTGATTCATATACAGCAGCTTTCAAATACAGTATGCAATTCACAAGCTATTGGTAAGCATGCCTGTTCTGAAAGTGGGGATTAATATGTGATGGAATATGGGAACCTTTGATAAAGTATAATTGGTATCAAAAGTCAGTAGTTATAAAAATTATTTATTGCTTACTTAGCCAAGCTTCTATAACTCTGTCTTTGCTAACATTTAAAGAGACAAAATAAGAGCTGACTAATTTTAAATTTCTTTTATGTTTTCTATTATATTTCTAACTTGTATTCTAATTAGGAACTCCCAAAGATCAAGAATCACCAGCTTCCTTGAGCAGCTGGACTCCCAGCTGGGCATGTTGTATGTGTAACAGCTTCAGTAATTTCCTTTCTTTTTATGTGTCTTTTCTGTGGGTTGGCTGCACTGTTTAGAATGAGGTTTTCTTTGCAGTCAGTACTGTCTATTGTTTTGTTACCCAACCTGCTTTATAAACTCAGATTTTACTTATCTTAATCACTACTAAAATTTTTTCAGATCAAACTCCTTTTGCAAAAACTCTTCATTCTTGTCATTATTCAAATATGAACTCAAATATATTTAACACAATCATTAAACGCTTTATATAATATATTTAACAAAGAGTTTATCATTATAAACCACATTAAACTTTGTGACACATAACCACAATTTGAAAGCTTTTATTATCCAGTTTCATAACAAGATTTAGATGACATATTGAGTAATGATAAAGAATATTCATTTTAGATCTTAGGGATCTTCCAATCTAAAGAATATAAAGAAAATGATAGATGTTTGAAGGGTTAAAATATAATCTGATTGAACAGAATTGGGAATTTCTACCTTGGAGTAGAAGTGGCTAAACTTGGACTTTATAGCTGTGGAAAATAAGTCAATCACCCAGTGCAGTGATACAAAATTTCAGTCTTAAACAAGAAGATGCCACTTCACATTTCTCTCCTCTCGCTGCCCTTTCATGGACTTCTTTCCTACTTAATGTAGGCCATTCTAACTTAGGTAATCAGATACAGTTGCAAGATCATAAGAAGAATTCATAGGGAACCTGATAACACAGCCATGCTATAGTCCATATGTGTATGACATAATCATAAATAAGTGCTATGTTTCACTTTCATGATATTCAAAAAACTTAGAATCATAGGCAAAATCCCTAAATTTGAGGATTTCTTTTCTGCCCTAGAATAACATCTGCTGTTCAAAGTCTCATAATCCATTAAATATATCTCAGTCACCTAAAGAGAAATTTCCTAATTTAGTCCCCAAATCAAAATGAGAACCTAGAAGAGTGAAAGAAGGGATGATGTTTTATAAGATGAGAACTGATTTCATATCTGGAATTAGAGTTCATATAAGGAGAGAACTTAGACATCATTAAATTCAGAACATTCATTTCACCTGCTAATTTGCTAGTTGACTTAGGATAACTGGAAGATATGACTTACAGAGGTGCTTTAAAAAAAATTCAACAAAATTGCATCTCTCTTCCCAGCTCCTAGAAACTGCTGATTTTTTACTGTTTTCAATTTTGCCTTTTCCAGAATATCACATACTTGGAATCATTCAGTATGTAACCTTTTCAGATTGGCTTCTTTCAAGTAATAATTTGCATTTACAGCTCCTCCATGTCATTTCTTTTTAGCACTGAATCAATCATATTCCATTTTCTGGATATACCTACTGAAGGACATCTTTGCCACTTCCAAGTTTTGGCCATTATGAGTATATCTGATATAAACATCTGTGTGTAGGTTTTGCTTTGTTTTGTTTTGTTTTTGGTGGAGACAAATTTTCAACTCTTTTGAATAAGTACCAAAAATATGGTTATTGCATCATTCAGTACAAGTGTGTTGAGTTTTGTAAGAAATCACCAAACTGTCTTCTCAAGTGACTACCATTTTGCATTCCCATCAGCAATGAATGAGAGTTCCTGTTGCTACATAACTTTGCCAGCATCTGACATATCCCCAACACTAGCCATTTCAGAAATGGTATGGACCTAACAGAGCAGAAGATATTAAGAAGAGGTGGCAAGAATACACAGAAGAACTATACAAAAAAGATCTTCATGACCCAGATAACCACGATGGTGTGATCACTCACATAGAGCCAGACATCCTGGAATGCAAAGTCAAGTGGGCCTAAGGCAGCATCATTACGAACAAAGCTAGTGGAGGTGATGGAATTCCAGTTGAGCTATTTCAAATCTTAAAAGATGCTGTGAAAGTGCTCCACTCAATATGCCAGCAAATCTGGAAAATTCATCAGTGGCCACAGTACTGGAAAAGGTCAGTTTTCATTCCAATCCCAAAGAATGGCAATGCAAAAGAATGCTCAAACTACCACAGAATTGCACTCACTTCACACCTTAGCAAAGAATGCTCAAAATTCTCCAAGTCAGGCCTCAACAGTACATGAACCGTGAACTTCCAGATATTCAAGTTGGATTTAGAATAGGCAGAGGAACCAGAGATCAAATTGCCAACATCTGTTGGATCATAGAAAAAGCAACAGAGTTCCAAAAAAACATCTACGTCTGCTTTATTGACTATGCCAAAGCCTTTGACTGTGTGGATAACAACAAACTGTGGAAAATTCTTCAAGAAATGGGACTACCAGACCACCTGAACTGCCTCTTGAGAAACCTATATGCAGGTCAAGAAGCAACAGTTAGAATTGGACGTGGAACAATAGACTGGTTTCAAATAGGGAAAGGAGTACGTCAAGGTTGTAAATCTTCATCCTGGTTATTTAACTTATATGCGTAGTATATCATGCAAAATGCCAGGATGGAGGGAACACAAGCTGGAGTCAAGATTGCTTGGAGAAATATCAATAACCTCAGATATGCAGATGGTACCACCCTTATGGCAGAAAGTGTAGAAGAACTTAAGAGCCTCTTGATGAAAGTGAAAGAGGAGAGTGAAAAAGCTGGCTTCAAACTCAACATTCAGAAAACTAAGATCAGGGCATCTGGTCCCAGCACTTCCTGGCAAATAGATGGGGAAACAGTGAAAACAGTGGCAGACTTTACTTTTCAGGCTCCAAAATCACTGCAGATGGTGATTGCACCCATGAAATTAAAATACACTAATTCCTTGGAAGAAAAACTATGACCAACCTAGACAGCATATTAAAAAGCAGAGACATTGCTTTGCCAACAAGGGTCCATCTAGTCAAAGCCATAGTTTTTCCAGTAGTCATGTATGGATGTGAGAGTTGGACTATAAAGAAAGCTTAGTGCCAAAGAATTGATGCTTTTGAACTGTGGTGTCAGAGAAGACGCTTGAGAGTCTCTTGGACTGCAAAGAAATCAAACCATTCAATCCTAAAGGAAATCAGTCCTGAATATTGATTGGAAGGATTGATGCTGAAGCTGAAACTCCAATACTTTGGCCAACTGATGTGAAGAACCGACTCATTGGAAATGACCCTGATGATGGGACAAATTGAAGGCGGGAGGAGAAGGGGACAACAGAGGATGCGATGGTTGGCTGGCATCACCAATTCAATGGATATGAGTTTGAATAACCTCCAGGAGTTGGTGATAGATAGGGAAACCTGGCGTGCTGCAGTCCATGGGGTCGCAAAGTGTGGGACACAACTGAACGACTGAACTGACTGAACTGAGCCTCTCTGATAGATATGGAATGGTATATCATTGTTGTTTTAATTTGCATTTCCTTAAATGATATATGATGTGGAGCATATTTTCATATGCTTATTTATCATCTATATATCTTCTTTGGCAATATGTTTATTAAGGTAATTAACCCACTTTAAAATCTGGTTGTTTGTTTTCTTATTGTTGAATTGTAAGAGCTCTTTGTGTATTTTGGATAACAGTTCTTTTTTTTTTAATTTTTATTTTAACTTTAGTTTACATTACTGTATTGGTTTTGCCAAACATTGACATGAATTCACCACGAGTGTACATGCGTTCCCAAACATGAATCCCCTCCCACCTCCCACCCCATACCATCTCTCTGGGTCCTCTCCTTGCACCAGTCCCAAGCATCCTGCATCCTGCATCAGACATCGACTGGCGATTCGTTTCTTACATGATAGTATACATGTTTCAATGCCATTCTCCCATCTCATCCCACCCTCTCCC
>SJYQ01001904.1:918996-935071 GCA_006410935.1 Redunca redunca | reverse complement strand
CTGTGCGACCCCATAGACGGCAGCCCACCAGGCTCCCCCGTCCCTGGGATTCTCCGGGCAAGAACACTGGAGTGGGTTGCCATTTTCTTCTCCAATGCATGAAAGTGAAAAGTGAAAGTGAGGTCTCTCAGTCGTGTCTGACTCTTCGCGACCCCATGGACTGCAGCCTTATAGTCTTACACAAACCATCTTTTAACAAGGTAATTCTCTTATTTTGTAATAATGTAGGCTCTTTTATAAAATTTACCCAGTATGATGCCATTATTTTTAGCTGAGAAATTTTGAATGGGTTTCAAATATTGATAACATTTTGATGTTTATTATCAAATCATTAATTTCTAAAATTATCTTTTAATAATATACTATTATATTAATTACATTTTGATTAAACATATCTAATTATGTGTCTCAAGTTAATTTTTTCTTCAATATGGACCATCGGTATTGTTAGAGTTGTCCTTTATAAAATAATTTTCTGACATTCCCAAAGATATTATTGGACCAACCAAACTTGTTATCATTTATGCTAGTCTATGCTATAGATTATTAGCTTAAAAATGTTTACCAGCATCTCATAAAGCTACTAAATCTAGTTATATGTTTTTTGAAATGAATTTTTTTTCCAGGTGGGTTTTCCTGATTATTGTCAAATCATATAATAATGACTCAGTTCCTTTAAAAATGGAAACAAAACAGTTTATAATTCATTATTTCACAAAGGTAAGCCTATTTCATGACAACTACACCTCTATTATTGGCATAATAGAAAAAAGGCTCTTGTGGTGAAAAATGAGAAGAAATTAAGCCGACAGTTTAGAATGGGAAATGACACTTAAAGTGAGCTCTGCGATTCATGTCGAATAATCTATCCTTCTAACATATTCAGCAGCTAATTATAATGCTCCTCTAAATCAATCTGTTTTATAACCATATTTTTTAAAAGACTACTCTTCAAAAGCTAAATATAGCCCTAGACTCCTCAAAATTAGAGTGTTTCCAGGAAAATGGTGGCTTTAAAGAAATGTTCTAGTTGTCAGATTTGGACTGCTGAAACCCAAGAAGTAATAGTGCTCAGTGAGTCAAGAATTTATTCTACAATAAATTTACATTTGAAGTTCTGAGCAAAATTGCAATGACTTGTCCTAATTTTGGAGATCACATTTCCTTTTTCTGCAGTGCTGGCTTACTGTACTGCAGTAAGTAAGTAATGGTGGTGCTAATCATTATGCATTTAACCGAAGTTCAGCTCTGTGGTGAGGTGACACATACATATTTCCCTTAAAAATGTCTGTTTTCCTAGGTAATTGAGAGCCAGACTCTAAATTTATACAAAAAGCAATTTGACTCATTGACCCTTTACTTGTTAAGATAAAAGAAAGTAGGATAACTAGGACTAAGTATTTTCAACATACTGGCCTGAAGTACCTCTAAACTCTAAGCTTTTGTACTATGTAGTAATAAATATAGACATAATAATTCCACACACTAAACTTATTACCTACTGAGTCTTTTTCAAAAAAATCAAGTATAGTTGATTTACAATGTTGTGTTAGTTTCAGATGTACAGCAAAGTGATTCAGTTATACATGTACGTATGTCCATTCTTCTTCAGATTATTCCCCCATATAGGTAATTACAGAATATTGAGTTCCCAGTGCTGTACAGTAGATCCTTGTCGATCATCTATTTTATATATAGCAGTGTGTATCTCTTAATTTCACATTCTTAATATATCTATCTCTCCTTCCCTTTTGGCAACAATAAGTTTATTTTCTATGTCTTTATCAGTCCGATTTNNCCCATTTTAAAATAAATATTAATTGTCCTTTTACTTTAAACTGGCAATGGAAAGAGGAAGAGAACCCAAAGAAAACAGTATATGTATTCAAGAATTTACCAAATGAACATAACTTAACATTCCACCCACCATTATAAATTGAGATTGCTAAATTCTGTGAAATACCTCTAAACTCCAACTTTAAGTTTGGATGTGTAAAATACAGCATCATTCATTATTCGGTGTTAAAACATGCTTTGAGTTGTTTCCATTTATATTGCATCAAAGCAGTTGAAAACCAATTGAAAAGTTTCTTTAGACAGCCATTGTGTGGGAACATGATGTCAATATTAATAAAGGCTGAATTTCCCCTTGGCTCACTTCTTACAGATAAGCTTTTCAATAATACACTGCTTGCACCAAAGGTCTGATGGGACTGGGAATAGTAAAAAACACTAATAAAAGAATGTTGAATGTTTTTATATTAAATTTCCCCACAGGCAAACTGAAAAGCCTACTTAGAGAACGCCAATCAACATGGCACTTATTAAATGTAACAAGAGTCCTGTTACAACAGATCTTTAAAGTCCTAAAAAATGAATTAGGAAATAGAGACAAAAGACAAATGCACATTCATTTTTAAATCCAAACCTTGGACATCTCACTTGATATGCACTAAATTGGCCCTGGCTTATTTGATCTTCAAAAGCTACCCATTTATGAGAGCTCACAACTTTACAGTTCTTTTACTTTTAAAAGAAGTAGTAGACTCTAACCTAAAATAAATTCTAGATATTTGTCTTACTAACTTATCCAGCAGAAATAAAAGATTTATACAGAAATTGTCACATTCTACCTATTTAAAAAGCAATAAAAGAAATAGAACATCAGCACAGTGACTAAAGCAATAATTGGATAAGCTGGAGATAAAGAAGCAGTTGTTTAAATTATTTAATATTAAACTAGCAAATGTAGTGCAACTTAGAACAAAAATAAACAGTTGGGGTTCTCTGAATATTGTTTCAAAATAACAACTCAGGCTTTGTCCTCAATTCATGGACTAACCAGCCATCACTTCTACCTGAAGTTAAGCAGTATTCAGGTGGTGACAAATACATTCAATCTGCCCATCTCTGAGAACGTGAACCCCAGTCTGAGATTAACTTGTGTTCAGCAGTTAAAAAAAAAAAAACAAACTCTCAGTTGCTAAACTTCAGTTATTTCTCAAAGATATAGGAGAACATAGGAAAACACAAGATGGTCATTGAGACTTCAGGATAAAAAGAAATGGTTTAGGAACATTTTCTTTTATTATATTTTCTAGAATTCTGTTAAATATCATGATGTTTTTATTTCCTTGGAAAACAAAGAACTTCCCACAAAGTAATTTCCCCAATGTCCAGGGAAATAAGATTTTTTTTAATTTTAAGAGAGCAGTATTATCATAAATTCCAGAATGACATAATTGATATATATATCTCCTCAAGCCTCTTGATGAAAGTGAAAGAGGAGAGCGAAAAAGTTGGCTTAAAGCTCAACATTCAGAAAACGAAGATCATGGCATCTGGTCCCATCACTTCATGGGAAATAGATGGGGAAACAGTGGAAACAGTGTCAGACTTTATCTTTTTGGGCCCCCAAATCACTGCAGATGGTGACTGCAGCCATGAAATTAAAAGACGCTTACTCCTTGGAAGAAAAGTTATGACCAACCTAGATAGTATATTCAAAAGCAGAGACATTACCTCGCCACCTAAGGTCCGTCTTGTCAAGGCTATGGTTTTTCCTGTGGTCATGTATGGATGTGAGAGTTGGACTGTGAAGAAGACTGAGAGCCGAAGAATTGATGCATTTGAATTGTGGTGTTGGAGAAGACTCTTGAGGGTCCCTTGGACTGCAAAGAGATCCAACCAGTCCATTCTGAAGGAGATCAATCCTGGGATTTCTTTGGAAGGAATGATGCTAAAGCTGAAGCTCCAGTACATTGGAAAAGACTCTGATGCTGGGAGGGATTGGGGGCAGGAGGAGAAAGGGACAACCCAGGATGAGATGGCTGGATGGCATCACTGACTCAATGGACGTGAGTCTGAGTGAACTCCGGGAGATGGTGATGGACAAGGAGGCCTGGCGTGCTGCTATTCATGGGGTCGCAAAGAGTCGGACACGACTGAGTGACTGAACTGAACTGAACAGTTCCAACAAAAACATATTGATTACGTAGAATGCATTTGACAATATATGTTTTGTATATGTATATATGCATACAAAGCATTTATACTTTTAAAACAGTTGATTAAATCTTTCAAATACAGTTGGTCATCGAATTTACTTGGCTTTCTCTATAAAATTAACTAAAAGTTTAGCTAAAACTTACAGAAAGTGATAGAATCTTTGAATTTCAATTTATGGATTAAGACGTAAAGCTACTTGCCTTCATCAAATATCTGAATAACTTGGTAGCATGATTTTCATTGACTTTTTTAAGTGAAGTTTGCCAAGATGCAAAAGTTGATTAGGATATAGAACATTTTTCATTTAGAGTATTATGTATTTCTTTCTTTTCAAATTCCATTTGAATCCTCAGTGTAGAGAGGATTTCAATAGTGGACTCAATTCTTGGACACTTTTATAGCCATGGAAAGTTCTGGATTTTTTTCTTGAAGTTTCAATCACTGTACAATTTGTCCATTTTGAAACATAGTAAGGTTATTTTTTCACAAATATCATACACTTACTGTAATTTACTTACTGGCACTGTTTTATCTGAATTCACACAGTTGACTACTAATAAGAATATGTGAATATAAAGCCTTTTCTCCTATCTACTATCTGGATTTATAGGATTTATTTTTGCTTTAGGTTGTGGACTTTATTACAACTAATGTATACCTCTATTATTTGTAAGTTCCTATAAGAAAAAAGTCACACCTGAGCCCTCGAGATATCTTGGGTTTCCCTGGTAGCTCAGATGGTAAAGAATCTGCCTGCAATGCAGAAGACCTGGGTTCAATCCCTGGGTCCAGAAGATCCCCTGGAGAATGGAATGGCAACCTACTCCAGTATTCTTGTCTGGAGAATCCCCATGGACAGAGAAGCCTGGCAGGCTAAAGTCATGGGGTCGCAAAAAGTCATACATGACTGAGTAAGCGCAGTGAAAGCAACCACTAAACACCTTCCACAAGGATCGTCCTAGTTCTACTCTATCTCATGGCTCTTTTCAAATTTCATTCATATTACTAATGTGCTCCCTGTTTAATATATAATTCATTTGGAATTACATTATTCATTTTATATTTTTTTATTGAAGTATAATTGCTTTACAAAGTTGTGTTAGTTTCTTGCCTGGGGAAGCCCACGGACAGAGGAGCCTGGTGGGCTACAGTCTGTGCAGTCACAAAGAATTGGACATGACTGAGTGACTAACACTTTCACTTTCACTAGGTATCTTACCTGGTACCTATCATCAGACCTTACAATTTGCAGACACTTAATTAAACATATCTTCTGAGTAATAGTAAAAATGTGATTTTTTTTTCCTAAGGAAGATACTGACACATAGTCTAAAAGTATCATGGGCTGGATTTGACCTTTGTACATTTTTAATGATTTACATAATATTACAACCCTAATGTTCCAGTTTTGAACTCTTTCATTTTTGATACAATTAAAATCAAACTAGGTTGAGTTTAGTCCAATAAGCCTTTATCTTATTGTAAAACTCAAAATCTTATTCAACTATTCAATCTCATTCAACTATTTAATATACCACATTCTTTTCTCAAAAACAGTGGTGACAAAGTTTAGCACCCCCCTATTCTCACTTATTCTTTGTAATTTTTCCATGGAATTTATATCCTGGTGGAGAAGGAAATGGCAACCCACTCCAGTGTTCTTGCCTGGAGAATCCCAGGGATGGGGAAGCCTGCTGGGCTGCCGTCTATGGGGTCGCACAGAGTTGGACACCACTGAAGTGACTTAGCAGGTAGTTTGATTGTTCCAAGCAAAGCGGCAAAATGGCATTTAATAGTAACTGAAGCTAGAAGCCAGTTTAGTACAACAAATAAAAAACAAACAAAAAAATCTCTAAGTTTTTTTCTTCCCTTTTGATCTAAAATAAAGCTTCACAAAAGCATATGTTTCCTCTATAAGGAAGAGGAAACTCACTCTAATCATTTACACAAGTTCTTGGAACATCTGCTCATATTCACTTGTTAAACAGTTCTTACATTTGATTTCATTGGTAGACCTATGCTAGCATCCCAGAAGATCACATAATTATGCAAAGTTGCTTTGTAAACTACAAATCTGAGTAATGTGACTTCTCTAGAGTAAACTGAGACCCTACCTCATTCCCACAATTTTAATTACTCAAATACCAATATAATTTGAGATATGAAAAAAAATGTCACATTTAGCTTTTAAGCAGGCATATATCTGTGTATGTCTTTAAATTTATAATGAACTTTTCTATTTTCNGTACAGAGACAAAGTTTTATGTAAATACTTCAAATAGAGATATTAAAAATCAAAGCATTACAATTAGTTGCTTGTGTTTGTTTCCTGTAGTTTTTTATAAATAAGAAATAATATTTAAAATTGAATACCAGAACATGTCAAAGTAATCTATATATAATCAAATAACAATCAGACAATTTGAAGGCAAATTATTCTAAAGTGCTTCTAAGTTTCACCCACTCACGTCTCTGACATTTCTTTTCCTGTTACTAAATTTGACAAAAGATCATTGGAACAGGGAAGAAAAAAATTTTTTTGACATTAAACTTCTGAGTCTCAGTGTCTTCTGTCTGCAGTTTGAGAATATACATCTTATCTGATTGTCATAGAAAATCAGCTGATTAAAAACTAAATGAAAACTGTGAAGACATAAATGTGATGTTTACATGGAAGGAGAAATTTATTTGACCTTATTTAAAACTAGCTATCAGTAAAAACATGACAGGGTTTACCTAGAAAACAATGTTCAATACATTTACCTATCCCTACAATGAGACTGAATTGAAATATATTACATACATGCTCAGATCTTCATTTGTATGTTAACATGGTCAAGTGACTGGGTTTCTCCGGTAGCCCAGTGGTAATCAATTCTTCTTCAGTGTTGGGGACACAGGAGACACAGGTTTGATCCCTGAATTGGAAGGATCTTCTGGAGAAGGAAATGGCAACTCACTCCAGTATTCTTGCCTGGGAAATCCCGGACCAAGGAGACTGGCAGGCTACAGTCCATGGGGTTGCTAAGAGTCAGACACAACTTAGCAACTAAACCAAAACAGCACTGGTCTAATGACTAGTACACTGATTACAAGTGAAAATTTCAAGTTTGTTTTCAGTACCGATACTCACCATTTATACTCCTTGGGGGATTCTTAAAATTGCATGTTAATATTTTTCTAAATGCAAAATGCCAGTAACCAAGTAAAAGGATGTTTGAGAATGAATAATGTTTGTTCTTAACTGTGAAGAGAAGCATAATAGAAATATAGCTCAAATTTTAAAACATCACCAATAATACAGCATTCAATTTGAAATTTTCACAAAGGAGACAAAGACGACATCCGTTTCAGCTTTTTCTTTTTCCTTGAATTTCTGATTTATGTGACTCAAAAGGTTAATCTCAGTAAAGCACAGAGAAAAGATAGTTATCCAACTGACATTTTTAGAATTCTACAGGTATGATATATTAAAGGGTGTATTTAGGAGGCCAAGAAAAATTGGAAAATACCACACATAGCAGTTTTAACATTGCTGACTTCTTGTCCTAGGTACAAAATGATCAACCTAGAAAGACATCATTACAATCAAACTTCCACTAGAAGACAATAAGAAAACCATAATTTCAATTCAGTGCTTTTTAACCCAAAGTTATTGGGCACCTCTGTAACTGGTAACCATTTTCCAAATCATAAGTAAATACACAAGGATGGAAGAAATTTGGTGAGGTGAGGGGGTGAAAAAGTTGATTAAGATGTCTTCAAGGAGCCTAAAGTCTTGTGAGGCAGACATATTTAAACATGTAAATAGAGCAAGGCAGAATAAAGTAATTGCCATTTAGAGGTTCAAAGTGCTTTGAGAGCCCATAGGAAGAAGTAATTAATGCTGACTTGTACTGAGGGGAAAGCTCCATGGAAAAGAGCTTTTGAAAAGGGGCTTGAAAGAGATGTAGTAACTTGCTGGGTAGCAAAGGAGAGGACATTCCATGCTGAGTCAGGAATATCAGCAAAGAGGTAGAAGGTCTTTCTCAGGCTTCTACAAGCCAGACAGAGAAACTTATGTATTTTAATTGGGAATTTTTCTAACAATAAAGCAGCAAGGCAAAGACTGATTTTTGTATTTTCTTTTTCCTTATACATTCTTAACAAACAATTTATCTAGGAATTTTGGTGTTCTGACAAAACTCTTTAGAACACTAATTGCAAAATAGCTTCCCTTGTACTTTATGCTTGCATGTTTCAAATTTAAACAGTATTTATAGCAAGTTAATTTTTAATCAATTATTACACATATTTGAAGAATGTGCATAACTTCATTTCCTAAATAGATATTTTCTACGTTAGTTTCTTAGATGAAACATATTTATATAAAGCAGGCATTGTTGTCCTATGAAATCTGAGATGCGTTTTACCAGATTAGTTGAGTTGAAGTGTTTGGTAAGGAAGCAGTGAAATAAATATCAACATCATTGCATGCTGGATATTTAAATGAGCTATAAAATTAAACTTGAAGCCAAACCGTAGCATCTTGTAACAGTGTTCTGAACCACAAAGTCCAGAACTTTTACCCTTTTTAGTTATCGTGCAGGAGAAAGGGAAAAGATAAAGACTTTTCTTTTTTAATCTTTAGAATTATTTTAAAGGATGTTTATGCCAAACAAAAACTGGAATAATTATTTTAAATATTACACAAATGTTTGGGAAACAAGGAGCCAATATTTCCTTAATTTACTTTATTAGTAGTTATTTTAATGGAAAACATTCTGTTAAGATGTAGTTGGTAACTGAATACTATATTTGTCCAAGAGAATGAAGGACCTCATTATTTTAAAATGTTTCTTCTTATAGTNCTTCTACCTCCATTTTATTGGTCATTATTTTTAAAGAGGAATCATAAAGTGAATTCATTTATTTTTATTTTTCTTGTTTTACCTACAAATTTACAGTGTATATTCCTAGTATTACAATAAGCAAGTTTAACATAATTACCAAGAACCATGAAGACATACCTATTATCCTCTATGCCTGCACAGTCCAAAGCTCATCTCTGAACCCAGGTTGGAGTTGTAAATGCCCGGGTTGGCAACGGATTGGATCCTGTGGCTGATATGCATGTAGAAAACTGATAAAACAGCTTTCTAGGCCAGTTGGGACTGAAAGATAGAGAGGATGCTAAAGGCTTTGCTGAGATGCATGGTCATATCCAGCAGCCCAGGATGGAAACCAAGATTTCAGTCAAGACCAGAGAGATGATGGCCATCAGGGGACAGCTATTTCCAAATAGTAACCCAAGAAGCACTTGTATTCGATTAAGCAAGTATTCTTTAACCAAACACATGTGACAAATTCTGCGTAGTAAGACCCTTTACAGAGTACTTGCAAAGTACATTATCCAACAAAACACATAAATAAATGCTTCAGTAAAGCAATCTGATTGACTTTTTTGAACCTGTGTTTTCCCACACTTAAACATGGAAAAATTTCTTAGAATATATTTCTTGTTATTCAGCCCACCAACTGGAAAGTGTTATTTTGTGACATTCAATTTGCACAATATTAGCTTGCTTTTCAAAATAACTGTATTTATTCATTATTTATTTTTGGCTGCACTAGGTCATCATTGCTGTGTGGGCTTTCTCTACTTGTGGTGAGCAAGGGCTGCTCTCCAGTTGCCATGCCTGGGCTTTTCATTATGGTGGTTTTTCCTGTTGCTGAGCACAGGCTCTAGGGCACTTGAACTTCAGCAGTTGCAGCATGTGGGCTCAGTAATTGTGGCTCCCGGAATCTGGAGCACAGTTTCAGTAGTTGCGGCACATGGGCTTAGTTGTTCTGCCGCATGTGGGATCTTCTCAGATCAGGGATCGAACCTGTGTCTCCTTCATTGGCAGGCAGATTCTTTATCATGGAGCCAGCAAGGAAGCCCAATATTAGATTGCTTTTTAAAATAAGATTCAAAAATAGAGTTTAGTTTCATAGTAAAAGTAGATTTACAGATAAATTTATTTGATTTATACTTTAGCTCCACCCCCTAAGGTTAAGTTAAGAGTATACTGTGTAGAAGAAAGGGCTTCCCAGGTGGCTCAGTGGTAAAGAAGCTGCCTGCCAATGCAGGAGACTGGAGGAAGAAATGGCAACCCACTCCAGTATTCTTGGCTGGGAAATCCAAAGGACAGAGGAGCCTGGCGGGCTATAGTCCATGGGGTCAGAAAAGAGTTGGACAGGACTGAGTGACTGAGCATGCACGTGTAGAGGAAATTCTAACTTTGTTTTTATATGTTCACAACATACATGGTTGAGGAAATAAAATCTATCAGAGACAAAACCGTGTGAATTGTGAATAATCAATATCTTTGATTTTCAAAAAACAGCAATGTTTGACTCTTCAGGGTATGAGAATCCACGCCTTTTCAATGATATTTCAGCTGTTTTACCCAACTTTATCTCATTTATTTATTTGATTTTCTTATTGCATATTATAAAAATGGAAAGAAACCCTGAGTATCCTCACTAGTTTTGACTAAGAAAGTATCTCTGTGTGTACTATAAAAGTCATATTTCTGAAAGAATGTGTTTCCACTTTATGGCAAATCTTGATATAACCAATAGTAACTGGTTTAGGGTTTTGAGCTGTTTCCTGAGAAACCTGTATGTGGGTCAAGAAGCAACAGTTAGAACCCTGTAGGGAACAACTGATTGGTTCAAGGTTGAGAAAGGAGGACAATAGTGCTGTTGGCTGTCACTCTGTTTGTTTAACCTGTACACTGAGCACATCATGAGAAATGCCGGATTGGATGAGCTACAAGCCAGAATCAAGATAGGTGGGAGAAACATCAGCATCTCAGATATGTGGATGATACCACTCTATTGGTAGAAAGCGAAGAGGAACTAAAGAGCCTCTTGATGAGGGTGAAGGGGAAAAGTGAAAAAACTGGCTTAAGACCAAATATTTAAAAAAAAAAAAAAAAACCCTAAGATTAAGATCATGGCATCCAGCCCCATTACTGTGTGGCAAATAGAATGGGAAAAGGTGAAAGTAGTGATAGTTTCACTTTTCTTGGGCTCCAAAATCACTGCGGATGGTGACTGCAGCCGTGAAATCAGAAGACTGTTGCTTCTTGGCAGGAATGTGATGACAAATCTAGACAGAGTGTTGAAAAGTGGAGACACTACTCTGCTGACAAAGGTCCAGAGAGTCAAGGCTATGGTCTTCCCAGTGGTCATGTACGGTTGTGAGAGCTGGACCATAAAGAAGGCAGGAAGTCAAAGAACTGATGCATTCAAACTGTGGTGCTGGAGAAGATTCCCGAAAGCCCCATGGGCAGCAAGGAGATCAAACTAGTCAATCTTAAGGGAGATCAACTCTGAACATTCACTGGAAGGACTGATGCTGAAGCTGAAGCTCCAGTATTTTGATCATCTGATGGAAACAGATGACTCACTGGAAAATTCTCTGATGCTGGGAAAGATTGAAGGTAGAAGGAGAAGAGGGCATCAGAGGATGAGATGGCTGGATTGCATCACGGATGCAATAAACATGAACTTGGGCAAACTCTGGGAGATGGTGAGGGACAGAAAGTTCTGAAAGGGTATGAATTTTCTTTTTATATATCAATAGAGATTCCATCTAATACAACTTTCAGATGTGTTATTTACTCTATTTTTACTTATTACATTATCAATCATTTAATTTTGCTATTAATGTTTATTCAATATACTCTGAAAAAATAGTATAATTAGGTGAAAAATAATTTGTAAATAAAGATTGCTTATACTTGCAATATAATTATGAACGATATTTCAGGAGGACTTTGGGTTATTTTGCTTCTTATAATTACAGTGAAATTTGAGCCTAATTTTAAGTCAGGTTGCCAAATGTTATATAATTAAATCAGTCTTCTTTATTTCTTTACAGAATTCTAGTTTACCATTATGTTCTTGTTTCCTGTTAAGGCCAAATAAAAAACCTTCCGTTTTGAACCCTGGGCAATATTATATTTGATGGTGTTTATTTTAAAAGAAAAAAGAGCAAACACCTGGATATTTTACTTTCAGAACCTTGGAATCAGAAAAAGCTGATTTCTCCTAATCAAGGGGGAAAAAAATGTATTCTGTGACATTTTCTTTTTGCTTGGGCCACTTGAAATCCCAGAGTTACATTTGCTCTTCATTGCAACACCTTAGCATAATTTATAAAATATCTTGCTTTGATTCTCAATTTTATTCACTGCTAGGATCCCTGGTATTATTTTTGTAAAAAAGGCCACTACATCCAGTTTATACATTTTTCAGTAGGTTGAATACATATAAATACATAAAAATATGCTAGATGAAGGTAGCATGCAAAAAATCATTATATTTATGGACAGACCGAGAAAAATAATAATGCTTATATGGGCAAATGGATTTCAAAATATAAATGTATAGTGGTTTAGCAGAAAAATAAGTGGTGGAAATGAAAACATTTTGGAAGGTTTTTCACTCTGTGAAGTGAAGTGTTAGTCTCTGAGTCACATTTGACTCTTTGAAACCCCATGGATTTTAGCCTGTCAGGCTCCTCTGTTCATGGAATTTTCCAGACAAGAATACTGGAGACAGGGCATCTTCCCAACCTAGTGATCGAACTCAGGTCTCCTGCACTGTAGGCAGATTCTTTACCATCTGAACCACCAGGGAAGCCCTTTCATAAGATCTCATTAAAAAACAAACAAACAAAAGACTACTAGAAACCAGAAAGAATCTATGTAGTTGCTAGTATTCCCAGCTGAGAGTTTTATCAAAACGTCTGTTCTAAGATTCAGTAAATAATATGTCACCACAGTGGATAGACAGATTCTACCAAATATTAACCCTGCTAGCAAGTGTCTTCAGGGTTCAGTGCTGACCATCACTTCAGGTTATGCAAAGCGTTCAAATGCCAAATCAGGTAATGCCCATTTTCACTGATAACCAACCATTGCAAACACTCCAGTCTTTTGTCAGCACAGCGGCTCCAGAGCCATCCATCAGTGCTGGGAGTTCTGTCATATGCATTTAACTTCAGCATCCGCCAGCAGCTCAAAGTCGTTTTACTAAACACACTGTCATGGCCATTGTGAGGGTAGGAGAAAGACCAAGCGAAAGTGATTTTGTCCTTTGGTCTTTACAAGCAGTTATTAAGATGATTTTTTTTCTTTGTTGGATCACTGACACTGGTGTGGAAGAGAGAAAACCTTTATAGGTAATCTACCATACTGCTTCCTAAAGTTTCATAAAGTCTTTGATTGGGAAGTAAGAGTCTGAGTTAATTCATAACAATTGCTGCATTGCTTGTTTTAAATTCCAAAGTGGAACAGTGCGTCTTCACCAAGACAATATTCATACCATATGCTTCTTAATGTTTTGATTCTCTAGGGTACAGTTGAGCAATCTGAACATCAGATAATGTGTTCTATCCTCCCCAGCACCCAGGTCATATTCTGGGAATAAATTAGGCTTAAAGAAGTTCATTGACTCCTTTAGGCCACTGGGGTACTATTTAAGGAATCACATGTCGAGGACAAAGGGTGTTTCTGTCTTTCCAATATCTGAAACAAAGATTTATATCAAGCCTTGGCAGAGGAATGGACCAGTTAATTGTCCGCAGTTTAGTCTTTGCCTACAATATGCATAGACATACTTAGGAGAAGGTGATCATATCCAGTATATATTGAGATATGGTGAAGGGCAAAGGCGGATGGTTCAAGACATCATGAATCAATAATGTGATCAATTCACATATGATAGCATATCATGCACTTGACTTGTTAAAATTTCTTGGTTTTACTAGTTGTTTGAAGAGATAAAGTTTTCACAAAGAGGTTATTACTTCAGATAGATATGAAGTCAACCTAAGTGAAAACACATTTGATAGTTTAGGTCTATTTGAAAGAGGATCTCTTTTATGAGAGAGAAAACTGCAAAGACAGAAAGAATGTCTTAAACATATAACCAATAAAAATATCTTTCCTTCAAAGAGCTCAAATCATTGTAATAAGTTAATGTGTCCTCATTGCTTCTTTGTCAGAATTTTGAAACCATTAAACAAACAAAAACTAAAACATCTCTATGTTTATTGCCTGATGAAGAGGGGAAATGTCTTTAGTAGAGAGAAGGATCATCTTTGAAAGATTTGCTGCAATGCAACTTCCCTTTTCAGTCCCTGACTTTTCATATGAGAAAAAAAAAAAAATGTATCCATCTCTTTACTGCCTAAGCTCATCATTCAAAACTTTTTTTCCTGCCCGTTTAGTGTGAGTTTCTGAGAACCACTGTGCATGAAGACCATTGTGTCATTGATTAAACCTGTGACTAAGGATTAGAAAATAATTTATCATTTTAGTTGCCTCTTAAAAGGTGATAATTAGGATGGTATCTGTTTTTACTCTTGATGATATCCTAATTATCCTAGAGGGTATCGGAGTATTTTCCAATTGCTTGCACTATATAGAGAACCAACCTGGAAAAACAAATAAAGCAACTATCACAGAAGGAAAGTAACAAACTCAAAATAACATGAAACCAATTGGACATATAATTACTGAGGGAATGAGTACAGGACAGTGAAATATAACAGTCTTCATGGGGAAGGGAAATTGAAACTCAAAGTAAAAGGAAATGATAGTGAAATGCCAAAAGACACTAAGTTTACTGAGCTTTCAATGAAAACATTTTGCTGTAAAAAATAATAGGATTCCACTTAATAAAAAAAAAAGTCAAAAGCATAGAACAAAAGCAGAATCTAATTTATGTTTTGGCATCAATCCATCAATCCAGCCTGATTTCCTGACACTGATCTAAAACTTCATAGATCAGTAAAGAGCTCAGACTTCTTTATAACACAGCCAAAGCCACCTTACTCTAAACCACCATTATTTCTCCCGTGATATTCTTCCATCTGGTCTTTCTGCCCTCACTCTTGACTATTCTCTAAAGTACTCTTAACATGGCAGCTAAAGTGCTACTTTTAAAAATTACATTGTTTATTTATTTTTAACTGCACTGCATCTTTGTTGCTGCATGGGCTTTCTCTAGTTGCAAAAGCCGGGACTACTCTTCTTTGCAGTGTGCAGGCTTCTCCCGCAGTGGCCTCTCTTATTGCTGAGCACAGGCTCTAGGGAGGATCAGTAGTTGCGGCACACAGACTTAGTTGACCTGTGGCCAGTGCAATCTTCCCAGACCAAAGATCGAACCCGTTGCCTTGCACTGGCAGGTAGATTCTAATCACTGGACCAATATGCTACGGTTTAAATGTGAGATTCATGTCACCTGCAGGCCCAACTCGTTTGATGGTTTTCTATCCCACTGAGAGTAACGGCCAAATTCCTAACAAGTCCTTATGAACAGCCCTCCTCCTTCTCTTGAACCCTCTTGAACCTCCCTTCCACAGCCCCCCGATACCACCCCATAGGTCACCAGTGAGTACCGAGCTGAGCTCACTGTGCTATACAGCAGCTTCCCACTAGATGTCTATTTTACACATGGTAGTGTATATACGTGAATGCTATTTTCTCAATTCATCCCATCTTTTCCTTCCCCTGTGTCCACAAACCCATTCTCTATGTCTGTGTATTTAACTCCTTCCCTGCAAATGGGTTCATCAGTACCATTTTTCTAGATTCTACATATATGCGATAATACACAATGTTTATTTTTCTCTTCTGATTTACTTCACTCTGTATTGATTTCTCCAACCATGGTTTTTATTTTCCATTTCACAGATCCTTTTCTAGAATGTCAACATAAATTTTAGTTATGTCTATTTTATGCATGTGACTTCAATCATTAGATTGTAAGTTCTACAAGGGCAAATGTTTCTTTTTCTAATGATATAAGAATTTGATTATGAACATTGATATATTTCCATGATCCAGCGGATGTTGGCAATTTGATCTCTGGTTCCTCTGCCTTTTCTAAAACTACCTTGAACATCAGGGAGTTCATGGTTCATGTATTGCTGAAGCCTGGCTTGGAGAATTTTGAGCATTACTTTACTAGCATGTGAGATGAGTGCAATTGTGCAGTAGTTTGAGCATTCTTTGGCATTGCCTTT
>SJYQ01001904.1:894618-917049 GCA_006410935.1 Redunca redunca | reverse complement strand
AAAATTGTTTTCCTCTTATTTCTAAATGTCCTTGTTTGATCACTTCTCTCACAGCAGTAATTTTTTTTTTTTTAATCTGAACTCACAAAGGTTTGTTTTGAAAATTGGAAAGGCTCTAGTGATTCTATGATGGGGTTCATAGATGCCACAGTTTGATATATGAATTATGCTATAACTCTAAAAATCATAACATTTACAATTCTGAAAGAGTTACCAAGTCCATGATTTATTCCAAAATATAATGCTGCTTTAAAGTCTTGCTTTCCTGTTCTTCTGATTGTGATGGGTTGATGGGATAGTTTTGTGATTCATGAGGACGGCTCATTCATTATTTTTGAGTAGGATAAAGATAGTAGAGCTTATTTATAACTCCCTTAATTGTTTGAAGCTAGAGATGGAGGTATGAAATCCTACAACTTAGTTTGCCCTATTCTTGCTTGTACTGTATCACAAGGACAAAGATTCATTAAAGAGACCTTTAAAATGTGTTAATCTAGGTACTTTAATGAAATTTGTTTGCAGGGTAACCTGTCCCACTTATTTATGCTTAGTAGTATTCATACATAATGGTAATGTGACTGCTCATCTCTAAACGATTAAGGAAAGAAATATGAGAAAAGGGGGCATGATGATTAATTTGGGGTGGATGCATTAGAAGTTTTTTGCCTTTTAAAGCAAACTATGCTTATCTTAGCCTTTTTTAAAAAAAAAATTAAAATTTGAATTAAAATATGCAGTAGACCGGGAACATTGTAAAATTGAGGCGATATGTAGTATTTATCACCATGAATAAAGTATGTGAAATAAAACTAACACAAAACTTCTAAGAAGTTAAAGGTTTCAGTGTTTCATAAACATTATATCTGAAAAACATACTTCTTTTAAGAATATATTTCCTTATACTTTAACTATCTTTATATTGTCAACCCTCTTTCTTTCCTTTCTCAGACAAATGTCCTAGATCTTTTATGATTAATTATCCCACTGTACTTTAGATCTTATATCGTCCTTTGAAGGTTAAAGTCGCTCAGTCATATCCAAATCTTTGTGACACCCATGGACGATACAATCCATGGAATTCTCCAGGCCAAAATAGTGCAGTGGGTAGCCAGCCTTTCCTCTCTCCAGGAGATCTTCCCAACCCAGAGATTGAACCCATGTCTCCCACATTGCAAGCACATTCTTTACCAGCTGAGCCACCAAGGAAGCCCCTCTGTCCTTTGAATCGTCCTTTGAATCATCATCTTTTCCATTCTGTTGTCTTTACTTATTCCTCTATTCTAGCTACTTTTGCAAATACTCAATATATGAAACAAACCATAGAAATATGACTATGAATCAACTACCCCAAAATATAGTGGTTTAAAATCCATGAAGATTTAGATTTTGCTCATTAATCTGAAATTTGAACAGGGGGACCAGCATGACTAGCTCTTGGTAATCTTCTCAGTACCAGTGGAATCATCTGAAACTTGAGTNAGATTTAGATTTTGCTCATTAATCTGAAATTTGAACAGGGGGACCAGCATGACTAGCTCTTGGTAATCTTCTCAGTACCAGTGGAATCATCTGAAACTTGCTGTCTCACAGATTGGGACGTTGATGATGGCTGTCAGTTAGAAATTTAACTCAAGCTGTCACTTGAACGTGTCTTTATGTGTTTCTTCACAACATCATGACTGGATTAAAGCGTTGCATCACAAAAGAGGGGGACACAGGTAGAAGCCAACTCATTTTAATGACCTTGCCTCCAAAATCACAGAGCCTCACTTCCATTGCTTTCTGGTCATAGAGGCATCCAAGAAGACTGGCCCAACTTTTGTTTAATTTTTACTTTATATTGCAGTATAATTGACTTATAAGGTTGTGTTCATTTCAGGTGTACAGCAAAGGGATTCAGTTTCACATATATCCATTCTTTTTCACATTCTTTTTCTATATAAGTTATTATAAAATATCAACTAGAGCTCCCTGTTCTATATTGTAAGTCCTTGTTGATTATTTTACATATAGTAGTGGTTATATGTTAATCCCAAACTCCTAATTTATCTCAGCCCCACTACCTTTCTCTTTTGGTAAGCATAAGATTGTTTTCAAAGTCTGGGAGTCTGTTTCTATTTTGTAAATAAGTTCATCTGTATTATGTTTTTATATTTCCCATTTAAGTTATATCTTTCAGTGTCCTATCTTCGAGTCTTTTGATACTGTTCATGGGGTTCTCAAGGCAAGAATACTGAAGTGGTTTGCCATTCCCTTCTCCAGTGGACCACATTCTGTCAGAACTCTCCACCATGACCCATCCATCTTGGGTGGCCCCACACGGCATGGCTTAGTTTCATTGAGTTAGACAAGGCTGTGGTCCATGTGATCAGATTGGTTACTTTTCTGTGATTGTGATTTTAGTCTGTCTGCCCTGTGAGGCCCTCTCTCAGCGCCGATCATTTTACTTGGATCATCTTACCTTGGATGTGAAATATCTCTTCATGGCTGCTCCAGCAAGAGCAGCCACTGTTCCTTATCTTGGATATGGGGTATCTCCTCTTGGATGCTCCTGTGCCATGCAGCCGCCACTCTTGTTAGGTCCATGAATCAAGGCAAATTGGAAGTGGTCAAACAGGAGATGGCAAGAGTGAAGGTTGACATTCTAGGAATCAGTGAACTAAAATGGACTGGAATGGGTGAATTTAACTCAGGTGAGCCTTATATTTACTACTGTGGGCAGGAATCCCTTAGAAGAAATAGAGTACCTGTCATAGTCAACAAGAGTACAAAATGCAATATTTGGATGCAGTCTCAAAAATGACAGAATGATCTCCATTTGTTTCCAAGGCAAACCATTCAATATCACCATAATCCAAGTCTATGCCCCAACCAGTAACACTGAAGAAGCTGAAGTTGAACAGTTCTGTGAAGACCTACAAGACCTTCTAGAACTAACACCCAAAAAGGATGTCCTTTTAATTATAGGGGACTGGAATGCAAAAGTAGAAAGTCAAGAAACACCTGGAGTAACAGGCAAATTTGGCCTTGGAGTATGGAATGAAGCAAGGCAGAGGTAATAGAGTTTTGCCAGGAGAACACACTGGTCATAGCAAACATCCTCTTCCAACAACACAAGAGAAGACTACAAATGAACATCACCATATGGTCAACACTGAAATCATATTGATTATATTCTTTCCAGCCAAAGATGGAGAAGCTCTATACAGTCAGCAGAAACAAGACTGGGAGCTGACTATGGGCTCAGATCATGAACTCCTTATTGTCAAATTCAGACTTAAAATGAAGAGAGTAGGGAAAACCACTAGGCCATTCAGATATGACCTAAATCAAATCCCTTATGACTATACAATGAAAGTGAGAAATAGATTCAAGGGATTAGATCTGATAGACAGAGGGCCTGGAGAACTATGGAAGGAGGTTCGTGACATTGTACGGGAGACAGGGATCAAGACCATCCCCATGGAAAAGAAATGCAAAAAAGCAAAATGGCTGAGGAAGCCTTACAAATAGCTGTGAAAAGAAGAGAGGTGAAAAACAAAGGAGAAATGGGAAGACATACCCATTTGAATGCAGAGTTCCAAAGAATAGCAGGGAGAGATAAGAAAGGCTTCCTCAGCTATCAGTGCAAAGAAATAGAGGAAAACAATAGAAAGGAAAAGACTAGAGATCTCTTCAAGAAAATTAGAGATACCAAGGGAACATTTCATGCAAAGATGGACACAATAAAGAACAGAAATGATATGGACCTAACAGAAGCAGAAGCTATTAAGAAGAGGTGACAAGAATACACATAAGANTAAGAAGAGGTGGCAAGAATACACATAAGAACTACAAAAAAAAAAAAAGGTCTTAATGACCCAGATAATCACGATGGTGTGATCACCAACCTAGAGCCAGACATTCTGGAATGCAAAGTCAAGTGGGCCTTAGGAAGCATCATTATGAACAAAGCTAGTGGAGGTGATGGAATTCCAGTTGAGCTATTTCAAATCCTGAAAAATGATGCTGTTAAAGTGCTACACTCAATATGCCCGCAAATTTGGAAAACTCAGCAGTGGCCGCAGAACTGGAAAAAGTCAGTTTTCATTCTGATTCCAAAGAAAGGCAAAGCCAAAGAATGCTCAAACTACTACACAATTGCCTTCATTTCACACGATAGCAAAGTAATGCTCAAAATTCTCCAAGCCAGGCTTCAACGGTATGTGAACTGTGACTTCCAGATGCTCAAGCTGGCTTTAGAAAAGGCAGAGGAACCAGAGATCAAATTGCCAACATCCGCTGGATCATGGAAAAAGCAAGAGAGTTCCAGAAAAACATCTATTTCTGCTTTATTGACTGTGCCAAAGCATTTGACTCTGTGGATCACAAAAAACTATGGAAAATTCTTCAAGAGCTGGGAATACCAGACCACCTTACCTGCCTCTTGAGAAATCTGTATGCAGGTTAAGAAGCAACAGTTAGAACTGGACATGGAACAACAGACTGTTTCCAAATTGGGAAAGAGTACATCAAGGCTGTATATTGTCACCGTGCTTATTTAACTTATATGCAGAGTACACCATGAGAAATGCTAGATTGGATGAAGCACAAGCTGGAATTAAGATTGCCAGGAGAAATGTCAATAACCTCAGATAAGCAGATGACACCACTCTTATGGCAGAAAGTGAAGAACTAAAGAGACTTGGTGAAAGTGAAACAGGAGAGTGAAAAATTTGGCTTGAAACTCAACACTCAGAAAACTAAGGTCATGACATCTGGTCCCATCATTTCATCGCAAATAGATGGGGAAATAGTAGAAACAGTGTCAAGACTTTATTTTGGGGGGACTCCAAAATCCCTGCAGATGGTGACTACAGCCATGAAATTTTAAAGACATTTGTTCCTTGGAAGAAAAATTATGACCTACCCAGAGAACATATTAAAAAGCAGAGATGTTACTTTGTCAACAAAAGTCCATCTAGTCAAAGCTATTGTTTTTCTAGTATTCATGAATGGATGTGAGAGTTGGACTATAAAGAAAACTGAGCACCAAAGAATTGATGCTTTTGAACAGTGGCCTTGGAGAAGACTCTTGAGAGTTCCCTGGACAGCAAGGAGATCCACCCAGTCCATCCTAAAGGAAGTCAGTCCTGAATATTCATTAGAAGGACTGATGCTGAAGCTGAAACTTCAATACTTTGGCCACCTGATGTGAAGAACTGACTCATTTAAAAAGACCCTCATGCGGGGGAAGATTGAGGGTGGGAGGAGGAGGGGATGACAGAATGAGGTGGTTGGATTGTATCACGGATTCAATGGACATAAGTTTGAGTAAACTCCGAGAGTTGGTGATGGACAGGGAGGCCTGGTGTCCTGCAGTCCATGGGGTCGTGAAGAGTCAGACACAACTGAGTGACTGAACTGTACTGACTGATATATAAAATAGATAACCAACAGGGAGTTACTATACAGCACAGGGAAGTATATTCACTATTTTGTGATAACCTATAAGAGAAAAGAATCTGAAAAAGAATATATGTTTTTATGTATTGTATACATATATGTACTATACACATATGTTTAACCTTTCACTGTGGTGTACACCTGGAACTAACACAACACTGTAAATCAAATCTACTTCAATAAAGAAAAATTTAAAAAAGAATTTGAAGCCAATTCTAGAAACTTCACTTTAATGTTTGAAGTTACATAGACAGAACTGTAAGAATATAAAGAAAGATATAAAAGGTGGATATTGAAAAGTGGAAAAGTAGCATTTGAACATAAAACTATAGTTTGAAATTTTGGAAGGGTATAAGGCAGCAGGTAGGTTTCAAATTTAACAGGTGAATACTAACTTTTTAGGTATATACATTGCAGAGAGTATAGACAGCATTTCTGAAACATGATGATAAGTTACAACCCAGGATGGTGTGGTAATAGACAGGAAGAAGGAGAAGCAGATTTTCTGGTATGTTCCTCATAGCTTGGTAATCCTGGGTCTTTATGCAATATGGAGTCAGATTTTGGGAAGTCATCAAAAAAAGGTGCTCTTCTGAGATACTCAAAGTTTCCTGATTTAACCAAGTTAACCCCAACCAGAAATTCTGGGAACTGTGATCTTTCTTATTTCAGTTCAGTTCAGCTCAGTCACTCAGTCGTGTCCGACTCCCTGCGACCCCATGAACCACAGCATGCCAGGCCTCCCTGTCCATCACCAACTCCCGGAATTTACCCAAACTCATGTCCATTGGGTCGGTGATGCCATCTAACCATCTCTTTCTCATTTAGAGTTCCTAAAAGCTGAAAGGAAACAGGGGTGAGCATGGGATAAAAGTAGACATAGAAGGTGAAGTTTTATTTCATAGATGAATATGTCTGAGAAGTAATTTGAATATCTTTTGGCTTATTTTGTTTTGGTTTTAGTTTATTTTTGTGTTTCCAATTGCTTAAAGATTCAGAGTAGTAAATCTCAGAGTGGGACGAAAACACATAAGATTGTCTTCTCATTTCCCTACCAGGCAGATATTACCTGTTATACAAAATCAACAAGAGAACTGTCAAAGGAGGTAAAAGAAGTTTCCTCACTGGGGTGACAGTGAAATAGCGTATGGGCTTCCCTGGTGGCTCACATGGTGAAGAATCTGCCTCCAATGTGGTCTACCTGGGTTCAATGCCTGATGTGGGAAGATCCCCTGGAGAAGGGAATGGTTTACCTACTCCAGTATTCTTGCCTGGAGAAGTAAAAGAGTGGAGTAGAGGTCTCATTTCTCTCATTTCCTTAATATTTTTAGTATATATGCTTCTAATTTCTTAAAATACAAACCATCACACAAAGCCAGTGCAATGTACTCCAAATTTACTTGCATTTGGATTTGACTTAAGGTTACCAATGACAAAGAATATAGTCTGAGTTATTATTCTTTTGCATGTGATTTTAAGGTTAAGAAAAATATGAGGTCAAAGAGTTCTTATCCATTAGTTCTGAAAATGCCCTCATTTGACTGTGATTGACAGCTTTTGACAATGACTGATGGACTCTGATGAGCAGTGATAAAAATGACAACCTTAAGTATTTTCAACAAGATACATTTGAAAGGAATTAAGTTGCTAATAGATTAACAGTGGTCAATGAAGAAGGAGCAGGTCATTACTTTTTATGGATTATGGGATTATCATTTCTCATGGAACATTGATAATCATTCTCACAAGTCCTTCCTGAGATTCTAGCGCAGTAGAATCCTCTTTCAGATAAGATTCTCTTCTATATGAAGCCCAAGTTAACACATTCTGTCTCTCACTATGCTTTCAGTGGTTCAGTATTTACTGCAGAACACTAAAGCCCTTTTTATTGTCTAATATCATCTTTTTGGATACACACATAGTACTTTTTCTTAAATTCATGCAAAATGACAGGACAGTAAAGCCAAAATCACATCCAGATATTTCACTTCCTCTGAATTCACATACAAGCTATTATTATAATTCTGACTAGTTTTCTAATGAATTACCAAATTCCTTGATCTTACATCATAAAAGTTATGTACCCATTTTTAGTTCTTAAAGAAAATCAAGCTTTTGCTATGAGCTTCACTCATCTAGGCTGTTACCTAGGGAAAAAAAAAAGATGATTTTTTTTTCAAAGTGTTTAATGTAGGTAAGAATCAGTTCAAATATCAGTTTCAGTTCAGTTCAGTCACTTAGTCGTGTCCGACTCTTTGCGACCCCATGAATTGCAGCACGCCAGGCCTCCCAGTCCATCACCAACTGCCGGAGTTCACTCAGACTCATGTCCATCCAATCCGTGATACCATCCAGCTATCTCATCCTCTGTCGTCCACGTTTCCTCCTGACCCCAATCCCTCCCAGCATCAAAGTCTTTTCCAATGAGTCAGCTCTTCGCATGAGGTGGCCAAAGTACTGGAGTTTCAGCTTTAGCATCATTCCTTCCAAAGAAATCCCAGGNTCCTGGCAATCTTGATTCCAGCTTGTGTTTCTTCCAGTCCAGCGTTTCTCATGATGTACTCTGCATATAAGTTAAATAAGCAGGGTGACAATATACAGCCTTGACGTACTCCTTTTCCTGTTTAGAACCAGTCTCTTGTTCCATGTCCACTTCTAACTGATGCTTCTTAACCTGCATACAGATTTCTCAAGAGGCAGGTTAGGTGGTCTGGTATTCCCATCTCTTTCAGAATTGTCCACAGTTTATTGTGACCCACACAGTCAAAGGCTTTGGCATAGTCAATAAAGCAGAAATAGATGTTTTTCTGGAACTCTCTTGCTTTTTCCATGATCCAGCGGATGTTGGCAAGTTGATCTCTGGTTCCTCTACCTTTTATAAAACCAGCTTGAACATCAGGAAGTTCACAGTTCAAGTATGCTTTCAACAAATCTCTCACTGAAAGTCAATTTTGTCCCCTAAGCATATACATTCTCCATTTTTGTCAGTTCAGTTCAATTCAGTCACTCAGTCATGTCTGACTCTTTGTCACCCCATGAACTGCAGCTCACCAGGCCTCCCTGTCCATCACCAACTCCTGGAGTTTACCCAAACTCACGTCCATTGAGTCAGTGATGCCATTCAACCATCCCAGATGACAGTCTCTGTCGTCCCCTTCTCCTCTTGCCTTCAGTCTTTCCCAACATCAGCGTCTTTTCAAATGAGTTAGTTCTTCGCATCAGGTGGCCAAAGTATGGGAGTTTCAGCTTCAACATCAGTCCTTCCAATGAACACCCAGGACTGATTTCCTTTAGGATGGACTGATTGGATCTCCTTGCAGTCCAAGGGAATCTCAAGAGTCTTCTCCAACACCACAGTTCAAAAGCATCAATTCTTCGGTGCTCAGCTTTCTTCACAGTCCAACTCTCACATCCATACATGACCACTGGAAAAACCAGAGCCTTGACTAGATGGACCTTTGTTGGCAAAGTAATGTCTCTGCTGTGTCTCTGCTGTCAATAGCATTAATGGATTTGCATGCATGCTCTGTTGCTTCAGTCCTTTCTGACTCTTTGCAGCCATATGAATTGTCACCTACCAGGCTTCTCAGTCCATGGGATCCTCCAGAGAGAATACGGCAGTGGAGTGCTAAGACCTTCTCCAGGGGATCTTCCCAACCCAGGGATTGAACCTGCATCTCCTGCATTGCAGGCAGATTCTTTACAGACTGAGTCACCCGGGAAGCCCCCATATTAATGTACTTTAAATAAATAATCACTCAGTCATGTCCACCTCTTTGCGACTCCATGGACTATACAGCCCAAGGAATTCTCCAGGCCAGAATACTGGAGTGGGTAGCCTTTCCGTTCTCCAGGGGATTTTCCCAATCCACGGATTGAACCCAGGTCTCCCACATTGCAGGCAGGTTCTTTAGCAACTGAACTATCAGGAAGCCCTATGAACTGGGAAAAACTCTGATAGATGGTGAGGGACATACTGCCTTGTGTGCAGTGGTCCATGGGGGTCACAAAGAGTCAGATGTGACTTAGTGACTGAACAACAACAACACCTAGTGCCAACTTGTTTCTATATATTGCTATTTTTTCTATAACATTTCTTATATTCTCTATATTATTCTAAACTTCACAGTTGTCATCTTTTCTGTTACTCATACTAGTAAGACTTGATAATACAATGGCCTCCCTTAGATCCAAAACTAAATTCTCACAAGCGCTAAATAAAAAGATCATGCTAAATAGCAGTAACATGTATGAAAAAAGCATAAGAATAGTGGCTGACTATACATTCAATGTTGATGCTTCCCTGGTTGCTCAGAGTGTAAAGAATCTGCCTTCAATGGAGGAGACCTGGGTTTGATCCTTGGGTTAGGAAGATCTCCTGGAGAAGGTGGGAATGTAAATTGGTATAATCACTATAGAGAACAGTATGGATGTTCCTTAAAAAACTGAACATAGAGCTGCTAAATATAGCTCTACTAAATATAGATCCAACACTCTGACTCCTGGGTATATATTCAGAGGAAATCATAATTTGAAAAGATACACATGTCCCATTGTTCACTGCAGCACTAGTTACAATAGCCAACAACCAATGGATGTATAAAGATGTGATACACATATACAATGGAATATTACTCAGCCACAAAAAGAACAAAATGATGCCATTTGCAGTGACATGGATGTCCTAGAGATTATCACACTAAGATTATTATCTGAAATAAATCAGACACAGAAAGACAAATATTGTATGATTTCACTATATGTGAAAGCTAAAAAAAAGGATACAAAAGAATCTATTTACAAAACAGAATTAGAGTCACAAGCATAGATAAACTTGTGGTTGCCAGGGGATAAAGAGGTTAGAGATAAATTAACACTGTTGCTGCTGCTGATAAGTCGCTTCAGTCGTGTCCGACTCTGTGTGACCCCATAAACAGCAGCCTACCAGGCTCCCCCGTCCCTAGGATTCTCCAGGCAAGAACATTGGAGTGGGTTGCCATTTCCTACTATATAATAAATAGATAACTAATAAGAACCTACTGTATACCACAGGGCACTGTACTCAGTATTCTATAATGGCCTATATGGGAAAGGAACCTAAAAAATAGACTACTTATATGTAGCCTATATGTAGATATAGACTGCATATATCTGTATCTATATATATTCACTTTGCTATACATCTGAAATTAATACAACATTGTAAAATCAACTATATAGTCCAATAAAAATTTTAAAAAATAAAAATAGAGAATTGAAGACAACATGATATAATAGGCTTTGGAATTTCATGATCTAGATTTAAATTTTGATTATCTGACCTTAACTATAGCTAGATTTCTCATCTGTATAATGGAGATATTGATAATAACTATCATTTATTGTGTGTTTTCGAGAGGAGCAACCCCACGTCCAAGGAGTGGCAGCTGCATGGGCGCAGGAGGGCTGAGAGGAGCTACTCCACGTTCAAGGTCAGGAGGGGTGACCTTGTCCAAGGTAAGGAGCAGTGGCTGGGCTTTCTTGGAGCAGCTGTGAAGAGACACCCCACATCCAAGGTAAGAGATACCCAAGTAAGATGGTAGGTATTGCGAGAGGGGATCAGAAGGCAGACACACTGAAACCATAATCACAGAAAACTAGCCAATCTGATCACATGGACCACAGCCTTGCCTAACTCAGTGAAACTAAGCCATGCCGTGTGGGGCCACCCAAGATGGACGGGTCATGGTGGAGAGGTCTGACAGAATGTAGTCCACTGGAGAAGGGAATGGCAAACCACTTCATTATTCTTGCCTTGGGAATCCCATGAACAGTATGAAAAGGCAAAAACGATAGGATACTGAAAGAGGAACTCCCCAGGTCGGTAGGTGCCCAATATGCTACAGGAGATCAGTGGAGAAATAACTCCAGAAAGAATGAAGGGATGGAGCCAAAGCAAAAACAATACCCAGTTGTGGTTGTGACTGATGATAGAAGCAAGGTCCGATGTTGTAAAGAGCAATATCGCATAGGAACCTGGAATGTTAGGTCCATGTTGCAAGGCAAATTGGAAGTGGTCAAATAGGAAATGGCAAGAGTAAACATTGACAGTCTAGGAATCAGAGAACTAAAATGGACTGGAATGAGTGAATTTAACTCAGATGACCATTATATCTACTATTGTGGGGAGGAATACTTTAGAATAAATGGAGTACCCATCATGGTCAACAAAAAACTCTGAAATGCAGTACTTGGATGTAATCTCAAAAATGACAGAATGATCTCTGTTTGTTATCAAGGCAAACCATTCAATATCACGGTGATACAACCTATGACCCAACCAGTAATGCTGAAGAAGCTGAAGTTGAACAGTTCTATGAAGACCTACAAGACCTTCTAGAACTAACACCCCAAAAAGATGTCCTTTTCATTATAGCGGACTGGAATGCAAAAGTAGGAAGTCAAGAAACACCTGGAGTAACAGACAAACTTGGCCTTGGAATATGGAATGAAGCAGGGCAAAAGCTAATAGAGTTTTGGCAAGACAACACACTGGTCATAGCAAATACCCTCTTCCAACAACACAAGAGAAGACTCTACACATGGACGTCACCAGATGGTCAACATTGAAATCAGATTGATTATATTCTTTGCAGCCAAAGATGAAGAACCTCTATACAGTCAGCAGAAAAAGATCGGGAGCTGACTGTGGCTCAAATCATGAACTCCTTATTGCCAAATTCAGACGTAAACTGAAGAAAGTAGGGAAAATCACTAAACCATTCAGGTATGACCTAAATCAATGATTATACAGTAGAAGTGAGAAATAGATTTAAGGGACTAGATCTGATAGAGTGCCTGATGACCTAGGGAAGGAAGTTCATGACACTGTACAGGAGACAGGGATCAAGGCCATCCCCATGGAAAAGAAATGCAAAAAATAAAATGGCTGTCTGAGGAGGCCTTACAAATAGCTGTGAAAAGAAGATAAGCGAACAGCAAAGGAGAAAAGGAAAGATATTCCCATCTGAATGCAGAGTTCCAAAGAATAGCAAGATGAAATAAGAAAGCCTTCTTCAGTGATCAATGCAAAGAAATAGATGACTATAACAGAATGGGAAAACTAGAGATCTCTTCAAGAAAATCAGAGATACTAAGGGAACATTTCTTGCAAAAATGAGCTCAATAAAGGACAGAAATGGTATGTACCTAACAGCAGCAGAAGATATTAAGAAGAGATGGCAAGAATATACAGAAGAACTGTATAGGAAAGATCTTCACGACCAAGATAATCATGATGGTGTAATCATTCAGCTAGAGCCAGACATCCTGGAATGTGAAGACAAGTGGGCCTTAGAAAGCATCACTACGAACAAAGCTAGTGGAGGTGATGGAATTCCAGTTGAGCTCTTTCAAATCCTGAGAGATGGTGCTGTGAAAGTGCTGCACTCAATATGCCAACAAGTTTGGAAAACTCAGCAGTGGCCACAGGACTGGAAAAGGTCAGTTTTCATTCCAATCTCAAAGAAAGGCAATGCCAAAGAATGCTCAAACTACCACACAATTGCACTCATCTCACATGCTAGTAAAGTAATGCTCAACATCCAAGCTAGGCTTCAGCAATATGTGAACCATGAATTTCCAGATGTTCAAGCTGCTTTTAGAAAAGGCAGAGGAACCAGATATCAAATTGGCGATATTCGCTTGATCATCAAAAATGCAAGAGAGTTCCAGAAAAACATTTATTTCTGCTTTATTGACTATGTCAAAGCCTTTGACTGTGTGGGTCACAATAAACTGTGGACAATTCTGAAAGAGATGGGAATACCAGACCACCTGACCTACCTCTTGAGAAACCTATATGCAGGTCAGGAAGCAACAGTTAGAACTGGACATGGAACAACAGAGTGGTTCTAAATAGGCAAAGGAGTATGTCAAGGCCGTATATTGTCACCCTGCTTATTTAACTTATATGCAGCATACATCATGAGAAACGCTGGGCTGGAAGAAGTACAAGCTGGAATCAAGATTGCCGGGAGAAATATCAATACCCTAGATATGCAGATGACACCATCGTTATGGCAGAAAGTGAAGAGGAACTAAAAAGCCTCTTGGTGAAAGTGAAAGTGGAGAGTGAAAAAGTTGGCTTAAAGCTCAACATTCAGAAAACTAAGATCGTGGCATCTGGTCCCATCACTTCATGGGAACTAGATGCGGGAACAGTGGAAACAGTGTCAGACTTTTATCTTTTTGGGCTCCAAAATCACTGCAGATGGTGATTGCAACCATGAAATTAAAAGACACTTACCCCTTGGAAGGAAATTTATGACCAACCTAGACAGCATATTCAAAAGCAGAGACATTACTTTGCCAACAAAGGTCCATCTAGTCAAGGCTATGGTTTTTCCAGTAGTCATGTATGGATGTGAGAGCTGGACTGTGAAGAAGAACTGATGCTTTTGAACTGTGGTGTTGGAGAAGACTCTTGAGAGTCCCTTGGACTGCAAGGAGATCCAACCAGTCCATCCTAAAGGAGATTGGTCCTGGGTGTTCATTGGAAGGACTGATGCTGAAGCTGAAACTCCAATACTTTGGCCACCTCATGCGAAGAGTTGACTCCTTGGAAAAGACCTTGATGCTGGGAGGGATTGGGGGCAGGAAGAGAAGGGGACGACAGAGGATGAGATGGCTGGATGGCATCACCAACTTGATGCACATGAGTTTGGGTGAACTCCAGGAATTGGTGATGGCAAGAGATTCCTGGCGTGCTGCGATTCATGGGGTCGCAAAGAGTCGAACACGACTGAGCAACTGAACTGAACTGAACTGATTTTGTTTATCTCAGAGTGTGCCAGACAATAAGTGCTTTATAGGTCTTATTCCATTTAACCTTCATAGTAACCTTGCTAAGTAAATAGCATTATTATCCTCATTTTACACAGGAAATTAAGTTCCAGGACAGCATGTTAATTTTTTCCAATATCACAGAGCTAATATGTGACAGAACATGAGTTCCAAGCCCTGGTCTCAGATACCAGAGCCTGCACTTTAACCACGGAGACTTGAATGAGGTTATGTATGTTCACTGGTGACATGAGCCAGACACATAGTAAATGTTTAGCAAATGTTGGCTTCATTTTCTTACAATTTCATTATGTAGTGTGCTTGTTAGAACATCATTTAAACACTAGATTCATTTCTAGCTACCACATTATATTATAAGAATGCATTGCTGACTAAAGTGAGGAAAAATGAATAGGATATTAAAATTCACCATATATAGCCACATTAAGTGTTGGGCACGTTCAGTTTGAAGGAAAAAGAACCCTGAATGTTGTATATGATCCCAACTAAATGGAACTTGATGGGTAAATAAGACATATGAGAAGAGGTATCTTAAAATTACCATATGTAAAGTAGATAGCCAATGGGAATTTGCTCTATGACTCTGGGAACTGAAACCTGGCTTCTGTAACAACCCAGGAGGGTAGAATGGGGAGGGAGATGGGTGGGCAGTTTAAGAGGGACAGGACATATGTATATAAGACTGATTCATGTTGATTTTTGGCAGAAACCACACAGTTCTGTATTTATCCTTCAATTAAAAAATAAATTAACTTATTTTTTAAATGAAAAAATACTGAGAAAGTTCTTTCTCATAAACAGAGTTGCCCAAGGGTAGATGAACTGCCTCAGGAAAAAAAATAATCAGATTCTTTCTGGAATGTAAGAAAGCCTACTGTACCTGGCCTTGGTTAAATTCAGAGTCTTTGTCTAGAACTATCTTTTTATGAGATTTCTCATTGAATTGTTGATGTTGTTGTTGTTTGATTGCTAAGTCGTGTATGATTCTTTAGTGACCTCACAGACTGTAGCCTGCCAGGCTCCTCTGTCCATGGGACTTCCCAGGAAAGAATACTGGAGGAGGTTGCCATTTCCTTCTCCAGGGGATCTTCCTGACCCAGGGATAAAATCCATTTTTCCTGCATTGGCAGGCAGATTCTTTACCACTGATCCACCAGGGAAGCCTCTTTCTGGTTGAATGCATGCTAAGTCACTTCAGTCGTATCCGACTCTTTACCATCCCAAGGACAGAGGAGCCTGGCAGGCTACAGTCCATGGATTCTTCAGGCAAGAATACTGGAGTGTTGCCATGCCCTGCTCCAGGGAATCTTCCCAACCTAGGGATTGAACTCCTGTCTCTTACGTCTCATGCATTGGCAGGTGGGTTCTTTACCACTAGTGCCACCTGGGAAGCCCCTTTTGGTTGAATACTTGAGTTCAATTATATCACCTTGCTTCCCAGTCTTTGTCAAGCTCTTCCCTAGCCCCAAATGTGAAACCCCTCAGCCACTTGTCTTAGGGGGGCCCTATCATCCTCTCATTGCCACAATCTTGGCGTCCCATCACTCTTGTAATTGATTCCCCACCGCTAAATCTTTGTCAACACTTTGCACTTGTTTGCAACAAACTCTGATATATTATTAACCAAACTACCCTATAGCTTCACATCCTTCACTCAGTGCCCTCGTTGTCTACTTGTCTACAAAAATCTGACATTCCCTTGAATCAAACTTTTACCCTTTTTCACTCTTCTGTGTCAACAGCCCATTTTCCCCTATTCTTATACCACAGAGTAAAGACTTAGATTTACCTTCTTGATCTTCAGGGCTATTCCAAACAATTACTCTCTAACTCCCCACAAAGCATGTCTTCTGGTCTCCTGTCATGTCACTATGTCGCCTTCTGTCCATCGTTGCTGTTTTTAAAAACTCCACATTTTTTGAGAGTTTTATTTTTCCCACAGTTGACTAGAGAGAATTTAATATATGCATTGTTGAATAATCCATAAACTGTGGACTGAGCCTTTGGCTCCTTGCTCTTGATATCTCCGGGTTCTTTCTCCTCTGCTGTATTTTAGAAATGTATTTTGAAATTATAGCCTCTCTAGATAATTCTTACAGCGATCAATGAGTCTGACATATAGCAAGAAATATACTTGGTTAATAGATTATTCTTTTGTATTACCTTACCCAGATTCACTGTTTGAATTTAAACCAAAGCATCTCACTTCAAATACCTCACTTCATTCATTGGATTCACATCACCCATTCTTTTCTCTTCCTCTTTACAAACTTTCCCCCTGATCCTATGGACAGTTTCTGTCTCCCATCTGAACTTGACCTCCTTCCCTAAGTGCTTTAGAGTCCATGACCCCTTTTTCCAGTTCCTTTTTATTCTTTAGTATTTTACTTTCATTCTTTGATGGTATGCCTAAAACATACAGCTTCTAGAAAGGATCAAGTCCTTCCCATCTTAAAACAATATCACCCTTGAAAAAAATATTCTCCTCTAGCCACCATTTATTGGTTCCCTTTGTAGGTAAAATCTTGAAACTTCTTGGAAAAAGCTCTACAGTTTATGTTTCCATTTACTTTCATCCCATTCATTTCTTATCCACTCTAATCTGACTTCTGACTCCACCACTTCACTGAATCCACTTGCACTGATCTCTACAATGCCTTCAATACTATCAAATCCAATGAAAAAATTGCTGTGCTCATCTCACTTCATCTTTCCATGGTGATTATTATGCTGAGCATTCCTTCTTTACTGAAATCCTCTTCCCTCTGAGCTTCTGGATCCTTCTCTCTTAAGTCCCTCCTTTCTCCATTTTTTCTCTTCTATCATTTTCCTGTACTCTTGTTCCTCTAGCTAGATTTAATATATTATATAGTGTTGAAGTCGCTCAGTCTTGTCCTACTCTTCGCGACCCATGGACTGTAGCCCACCAAGCTCCTCCATCCATGGGATTCTCCAGGCAAGAATACTGGAGTGGGTTGCCATTTCCTTCTCCAAATATATTATATACCCCTCCCTAAGGGACCTTCAGTTCAGTTTAGTCACTCAGTCATGTCTGACTCTTTGCAACCCAGTGCCATGCAGCACTCCAGGCCTCCCTGTCCATCACCAACTCCCGGAGTTTACTCAAACTCATGTCAATTGAGTCAGTGATGCCATCCAACCATCTCATCCTGTCATCCCCTTCTCCTCCTGCCTTCAGTCTTTCTCAGTCTTTTAAATGAGTCAGTTCTTCACATCAGGTGGCCAAAGTATTGGAGTTTCAGTTTTAGCATCAGTCCTTCCAATGAATATTCAGGACTGATTTCCTTTAGGATGGACTGGGTGGATCTCCTTGCTGTCCAAGGGACTCTCAAGAGTCTTCTCCAACAACACAGTTCAAAAGCATCAATTCTTGGGTGTTCAGCTTTCTTTATAGTCCAACTCTCACATATGTACATGACTAGAGGAAAAACCATAGCCTTGACTAGATGGATCTTTGTTGGCAAAGTAATGTCTTTGCTTTTTAATATGCTGTCTAGGTAGGTCATAACTTTTCTTCCAAGGAGCAGGCGTCTTTTAATTTCATGGCTGCAATCACCATCTGCAGTGATTTTGGAGTCCCCCAGAATAAAGTCTGCCACTGTTTCCACAGTTTCCCCATCTATTTGCCATGAAGTGTTGGGACCAGATGCCATGATCTTAGTTTGAGCTTTAAGCCAACTTTTTCACTCTCATGTTTCCCTTTCATCAAGAGGCTCTTTAGTTCTTCACTTTCTGCCATAAGGGTGGTGTCATCTGCATATCTGAGGTTATTGATATTTCTCCTGGCAATCTTGATTCTAGCTTGTGCATCATCCAGTCCAGCATTTCTCATAACGTACTCTGCATATAAGTTAAATAAGCAGGGTGACAATATGCAGCCTTGACATACTCCTTTCCCTATTTGGAACCAGTCTGTTGTTCCATGTCCAGTTCTAACTGTTGCTTCCTGATCTGCCAAATTAAAAAATAAAAGACCTTAGCCAAATTTAAAAATTCAGCTATCACAGGTGCACTAATTTTTCTCAACTTCCAGGCAAGAAATATCAAAATCAGAGCACTACTCTTCTGTATCAGACTGCATTGCAAACATCTTCACAGGTCTTAACCTGACTGCTTCCTAACCTCAACTTTTTATCCTTCTACTGGAACCTTCTCTTCCTTTGCTGCCCATTTCAAGGTCTGGTTTCATGTGGTGTCAGTCAGAAATATTGAGAGTCATTATGCATTTCTTTCTTTTTCCCACATCTAACCTGTCACAAGATCTTCTTTCATTTGTTCAGAAACCTCTCATCAAGCACTTGTTATGGACTATGACAGAAGAAAAATGAATAGAAAGGAAATTAGACAATAACACAGATGTGATGTTATGAAAATATATGTAAGCTCAGAAAGTCGGATTCAGTCTATCTGCCTAGTATCTCCAAGCCCATCTCTGTTCTCTGCTTTCCTTTTCCACAGTCACTCCTGCTATTCTTCTACTTTTCTGCACTTGCCTCTCATTCTATGCAGTCTGTACCCTTTAATCTGCCTTCCTCACTGTTGTCAGAGTGACCTTTATAAAATGCCATTTGATCAGGTCACTGGCTGATGTTCAAATCTTAAGTGGTTCTCAAAGCTGTCATGGTGTAGTTCAGAGTTCATGGCTGAACATCCAAAGCCCTTCACATTTAGGCCCCAGACTTGTTTCCAGCTTCATCTTAGACCATTGCTTCACTTGTTTTCACATCTTCCTCAGGCAGCATCTTTTTCCTGGAGCATATGAGGTTTTCTCATATCTCTGTACCTTCTAACTTATGATTACCTCTTTCTGTAATTCATCTTCCCTTCTCATGCTCACCCAGCTAATTTTCAGGGAGTCTTTCCTGATGAGCATGACTTCAAGACTCATATATCCTTCCTTTGCTTCTGTTTCTTCTTTTGCCTACAAATCTGATGGCAGTTATCAATTCATTCACCAAATATTTACTGAGCACCATATATCATGCTTTAATTTATCTGCCCTTTTATCATAGCACACTGTAAGTTCCCTGGAAGGAAAGATTATATGTCATTTTAGGTTGGAGCCCCAGAATCTAATATAAGTATATAGAGAAGCGGCATGCAATAAATACATATTAAATGAGTAGGTACCTAACATAAGAGTCACTGAAAGAAGTACATTGCATTAATGAATTTATTGGTAGACCCACAACTACAGGCTAGGATCTCTGGTCCTAGAACCAGGCTGATTTATGTGAGTCATAGGTATTACACACTGGCTCTGTATCCTTGAAGAATTTAATATTCACTCCTATAAAATGTAGATAATGATCGTCTCTACATTACAGAATTGTTAGATAGTTACATTAACGTATATATCCACAAAATGGCCACTTCATTATTAGACATAATGCTTCAGAATGAGATAGTTTGTTGATTTAGCTTATCTTCAACATTCCTTGGAGAAGGAAATGGCAACCCACTCCAGTATTCTTGCCTAGAGAATTCCCATGGACAGAGGGGCCTGGTGGGCTGCTGTCCACAGGGTTGCACAGAGTCAGACACGACTGAAGGACTTAGCATGCATGCATGCATTGGAGAAGGAAATGGCAACCCACTCCAGTATTCTTGGCTGGAGAATCCCAGGGACAGAGAAGCCTGGTGGGCTGCCATCTATGGAGTCGCACAGAGTCAGGCACAACTGAGGTGATTTAGCAACAGCAACATTCCCTCAAACTCTAAGCCTCTAGGTATTTATAATAATCAATAATCATATATTATATCATATAATAATCATATATTCCACATAGAGTTTGAATAATATGGGTTATTATAATAAAAGATAACTTTCACTTTTGTTGTTCAGTCACTCAGTCATGTCTGACTCTGAGAGCCCATGGATTGCAGCGCACCAAGCTTCACTGTCCTTCACAATCTCCTGGAGTTTGCTCGAACTCATGTCCATTGAATTGGTGATGCCATCCAACCATCTCATCATCTGTCACTCCCTTCTCCTCCTGCCCCTCGATCTTTCCCAGTCAGAGTCTTTTCCAGTGAGTTGGTTCTTCTCATCAGGTGGCCAAAGTATTGGAGTTTCATCTTCAGCATCAGTCCTTCAATGAATACTCAGGGTTGATTTCCTTTATGATAGACTGGTTGGATCTCCTTGCAGTCCAAAGGACTCTCAAAACTCTTCTCCAGCACCACAATTCAAAAACATCAATTCTTCAACACTCAGCCTTCATTATGGTCCAACTCCAGCATTTATACATGACTGCTGGAAAAACCATAGCTTTGACTATGTGGGCCTTTGTCAGCAAAGTAATTTATCTGCTTTTTAATATGCTTTCTAGGTTTGTCATAACTTTTCTTCCAAGAAACAAGTGACTTTTCATTTCATGATTGTAGCCACTGTCTGCAGTGATTTTGGAGCCCAAGAAAATAAAATCTGTTACCGTTTCCACTTTTTCTCCCATCAATTCGCCATGAAGTAATGGCCACCTCATGCGAAGAGTTGACTCATTGGAAAAGACTCTGATGCTGGGAGGGATTGGGGGCAGGAGGAGAAGGGGACGACAGAGGATGAGATGGCTGGATGGCATCACTGACTGAATGGATGTGAGTCTGAGTGAACTCTGGGAGTTGGTGATGGACGGGGAGGCCTGGCGTGTTGCAATTCCTGGGGATGCAGAGTCGGACACGACTGAGCAACTGAACTGAACTGAATGGGACCAGATACCATGATCTTAGTTTTTTGAATATTGAGTTTCAAGCCAGACTTTTTACTCTCCTCTTTCACCCTTATTAAGAAGGTGTTTAGTTCTTCTTCACTTTCTACCATTAGAGTGATATCATCTGCATATTTGAAGTTGTTAATATTTCTCCAGGCAATCTTGATTCTAGTTGTGATTTATCCAGCCCAAGATTTCACATGATGTACTCTGCTTATAAGTTAAATAAGCAGGGTGACAATATACAGCCTTGTTGTACTCCTTTCCCAATTTGGAACCACTCAGTCTTTTTTTTTTTTTTTAATGTCTGGTTCTAATTGTTGCTTCTTGACCCACACACATGTTTCTCAAGAGACAGGTAAGGTGGTTTGGTATTCCCATCATTTGAAAAATTTTCCACAGTTTGTTGTGGTCCACACAGTCAACAGCTTTAGCATAGTCAATGAAGCAGAAGCAGATTTTTGTGTGTGTGTAATTCCCTTGTTTTTTCTGTGACCCAGTGAATGTTGGCAGTATGATCTGTGGTTCCTCTGCCTTTTCTAGACACAGCTTGTTCATATGGAAATTCTCAGTTCATGTACTGCTGAAATCTCACTTGGATTTTGAGCACTGCCTTGCTAGTATGTGAAATGAGTACAACTGTATGGTAGTTTGAACATTCTTTGGCATTGCCCTTCTTTGAGTTGGGAATGAAAACTGACCTTTTCCAATCTTGTGGCCACTGCTGAGTTTCCCAAGTTTGCTGACGTACTGAGTGCAGCACTTTAATAGCATCATCTTTTAGGACTGTAAATAACTCAACTGGAATTCTGTCACCTCCACTAGCCTTATTCATAGTAATGGTTCCTAAGTTCTGTTTTACTTCCCACTCAAGGATGTCTGGCTCTAGGTGACTGACCACACATTGTGGTTGTCTGGGTCATTATGACCTTTTTCATGTAATTCTTCTGAGTATTCTTGCCACCTCTTCTTAATCTCTTACAACCTTCATTGTAAATAACACCAAGTTCTTTTTAGTGGAACACTATCAAGATTGAAAGTAAGCAGATCTGACACTTGCCATTACAATTAATTACAGAAATTAATATTTAGTCTAACCTCATTCCCTATAGACTTTTATGGTTTACAAGAAAATTATAAATCAATTTTTCAAAGCCAGATAGCATGTACAAAATTCAGGTGCAATCCATGTATGTCTCTATAACTTAGGTATAGGGATGCAGAACATGGAAATGCAACAGCTAGTAGTATAAAATTTAAATATTTAAATATCTTAACCATTCACAAAAGTATTTTTTATCATTATTTTGGTTATAAAATTTTCTATTTTTATACCTAATGCATTCACTAATTGTCTTGGGGTTTTCAGTATATATCTGATATATGTCAGACATCATTTTACTACTGGGGA